>JAZGTJ010000013.1:357726-438672 GCA_036877575.1 Botia almorhae
ATTATGGTGTTGTGTGGTGTGCAATGGGGACATCGGATGGCCTCCGTTTTTCAGCTCCATCATCTGGAATGGTTATGAACAGGAGGATGGCACGTGATGATTCACGTGCCATAGAAATATGTAAGGCACATTAAGATAATTAATCTTTATGTGCCTTACACTTACTGCTGAGCAACAAGGTTGTTGATGGGTATTTATATGTTTATTAGGATTGAGGATTGAGGCAGTTAGACACAAATAATGCAATGTGAACAGAAACCAGCAGGTGCAGTGGGAGGGGAGAGGAAAAGGGAATCAGATTTGGATTTGAAATGGGAACTTAAATATATCAGATGTGTCTCTCTAGAATTTACAAATGTTGAAAATATCGTTGTTTATGTGTATTGTATGCCTGTGTTGTTGCTGATAGAAATACATCTTTAGAAATTTAGAAGTTTTAATTGAAGAAACTTATAAACTATGATAACCTTTAATTTGATAATTATTTTATTGTCTAGTAAATAACACTTTCATAAATGTTGTTGTTTTATTCGGACTGATTCTAAGAATCTCAAGTCAAAATATCTGTTCGAAAAGGAAAAAATGAAGTGAAATGAAAGATCATGGAAAACATGGAAAGTTTTATGGGCAGCATCTCAAGGACTCAAGAAAAATAATAGCGGAGACGTAACACAGTCAATGACCTTCTTAATAAATCATTCCTTTAAGAGAGCCTTGATAAACCACATTTCAAACACTTTATCTTAAAGCCTGAGGCAATCAGTTTCCAGTCTGTAAACAACTCTCAAACCACACTCTCCTCTGTGCAGATAAAACACAGCGGATGAATATCACACTGCTATCAAGATCTAAATTCTACGGTCACATGAGAGGTGTGGATTGCATGACAAAACAATCTTTTCACAGACTGATATGTAGAGTATTTCAATGAGTTACAAAAACCTCAATCCTTAACTGCTTCAAAATCAGCCACTTCAGCAGGGACATTTAAAGTCATCTTACCGTGTCACAGGATGGCTTGAAAAAGTAACCAACCCCTCACACAAACAAACAAATGCATAACAGAACTAAACAAAACTGAACTAAAGCTGCTTATGTGAGTCTTAAGGCCCTATTTGTTACCCAAGGATAAACATTTAGGCCTTTTACCAAGCCAGAGTTTATCACTGCTGTGCATATTAACTGTTATTGAAAAGGCCACACGCACATCGAAACGTACACAAGATGTACATAAGCTGGCAAGTGGCCTATTATCTGAGACAGAAGCTTGGATTGAGTGTGTTTTCTCATGTTTTCACAATTTCAGATGTATTTGTCATGCATAATTGCTGTAAAAGGGGTAAATAAGGTCAGTTTCTCTCAAAACACAGAGACAGATGTTGCTGTGATG
Source organism: Botia almorhae (assembly GCA_036877575.1). Taxonomy (NCBI): domain Eukaryota; kingdom Metazoa; phylum Chordata; class Actinopteri; order Cypriniformes; family Botiidae; genus Botia; species Botia almorhae. Next base: position 359,117 of record JAZGTJ010000013.1, read on the forward strand.
AGAAGAATGTGTGACAGTGTGATTATGTCTGTGTGTGTGTGTAAATGCAGTAGTTTTAGAATTGTCTGTGTGTAGGTTTGCTTGTTTAGGAATACATTAACCAATGCGGCAGGTTATAATAATATGTTTGCTCTTTTTATTTGCTGGAACAAACTCCCTGTGGTCCTAAGAAAGGGAATATGTGGTATTTCTGCATCTGTTACCTGCAGCTTTGTATCTACAAAATGCTTTAGGTTGATGCTGTGAGTATTTGTCCTTGGCATTTACAGTATCATATTTACAATCTGGTACAAACAAATATGTGACAAATTTCAGGTAGTAAAACTCCTAGGAATAAAAGGATCAAAAGCGACTATTCTGTTGAGATAAAAAAATAAAGCAACAGTTGTCAAATTTCCGTTGAGTAGGCTAATTGGAAAATTAAATTAAAGGAGAAACTTCATTTATATGATAAGAGCATGTTTATAAACAAAAGGAGCATTCATTCTACATTTTTTTGGCCTTATTAAATAGGACAGTGAGGAGATGACAGGAGATCATATGGGGTAAGAACATGACAGTGTAACAGAAATCAGGAAAGGACCATAAACTTGGACTCACATGTGGGTTACCCGAAACGCTGTTCAACATGCAGCCCATTCTGCTGTTTGCACCAACACATTAATTCTTGTACTTATAATGTACATATATAAATCTCTCTTCGCATTAAAGAAATAAATAATTAAGTATGTTTCAGAAGCCTGTTTATTAAGAGCCCTAACTGGCTTAGATTACACAAGAGTGCACAAGCTATTCGAATAGTGTATGTTTCTAGACAATGTTTGCATGATAGATAAGAGGACGTGTGTGTGTGTGTGTTAGAAAACATTGCCCACGTATCATTTAGTTGTCACATGATATGCTGGGACAGCAGGTCTCTGAAACTGTGGTTTTCTGCTTGATGTAACACTGTATCGAGTGTGTTTGTTTGCTTATCTACATCGCATATTTCCCAGGTCCCAAAATAGATCAGGGTAGAGTAAGTACAATAAAAAATGTTGGTGTGTGTAAGTATGATGTCAGGGAATGGTGCACCCCCCACAGTTTGTATAATGAAAAAATGTGTCTTTTCAGCAACTAGCTTTTCAGTACAGTTAAGCATAATATCCTCCACCACAGGCACCCGTTACTACTGCATCCTTAGATAATGAGTTCAGTTTTAAGGCATGGCACACATTATAAATGTGTACATATACTGTTTCTGTGTTTGCTATGTAGGTGTTTGGAATGTAGTCAGTGATGGGTAATGTTTCACATTACAAAGAATTCCGCATAAAACAGCTTGTAGCATCTCCACGGAGACTCAGAAGACTGCTGACTTTAATGAACAGCACAGCTGTGTTTCTCTGTGCACTCGATCCTTTCTCTGAATGTCTGTGTTTCCCTGTGTTCATCCAACCACAGCTTAGTTCTGAGTCTCTTTCTATTAATTTCTGTTTTCTGTCCCTGTAGTTTGAGAAGAAAACATCTCGAACTCGCCTATGTTGCTTTGCTGGTTTTAAGATGGTCCTATCTGGTCCTAGCCTGGACAACCTGGTCTTAAGTTGATCTAGCTGGTCTCTCTGCCTGATCACTTAACATTTGCAAAACAAAATAGACTGACCAGACTGGAAGACCAGCTAAAACAGCTAAACTTAAGCTGTTTTAAACTGCTTTTACTCGGTTGCTCGGCTCCCCATTATCCTTCTTTATCCTTTCCCAAACTTCTTAGTCTTAGTATAGCACACACTGGCTGCTAGTAACATTAGAAGCAGCTGTTAGTTTCTGTAATCCAGCCAGATACAGAGAGAAGCTAGACATCTGCGCTGTCATGTGGAGAGAGATAGAGTGAGGGAGAAGAAGAGGAAAATGGGGTGATTAATAAATATGAGAGAGAAGATGGACAGGGCTAAAGAAGGGCAACGGGGGAGGGGCAGAGAGGAACACGTTTCATGGCACACAATTCATGGCAAGAATGATGATGAAGATTAGCATACAATATAAAAAGGAAAACGAAAGCAGGTCGTGTAGCAGTGAAAAGTAATGATAGCTGGGGACCGAGGGCGCAGAGGGAGGCTAATAGCACGATGGAGCGAAGAAAATGAAGAGAAAGTGATTTTCACAGAAACATGGCAACTGAAACTAACCACAGTAAACAGCCTGTCTGTGTTCATTCCCATACTGGTCATTTAATTTTGTGTTTGTACTAATTTCCCCAATGCCCAACCCTGCGAAAAATGAACACGTGGACATACAATAGATGGCCCGGCAGAAAGAAAAAAATGATTTTAAAGAGTATGTTATATTTAGAAATATTAGGGAATAGAGAATATAATATATATATGTATGTTATGTATTAGGGAATATAACAAGCAAAAATGCAATCATATATAAATAGTGGTATTTAATTTAATTGCAAGATTGCGTGATGCTTTTGTACAACAGTTCTGTAAACAAAAAGTTAATATCTGGTAACGTACATTTCAGACTAAACTTGACCAGTTCTTTTCTCATTCTCCACTAACAAAAGTTAATCCTAAAGAATCCAATACTTCTACCCACAAATATTACTTTGTTGATTACATACAGTAGTTCAACATTTATGAACAGAAATATATGACACATATATGACACATATATGGACTCAAAACTGGTGATTCATCACAAGCAATGCATGCATTCATGCATTGACATTCTTCACAAATATAATTCAGTGGCTTCTTTTCTAAAAACAGCTTCCATAAAATAGTTTCCATATAGCAATGAAATTAACAGAAGTAATATACAGTTTCAATCAGCTGCGTTTCCAGTAATTACTGTAAAGAAGCCATCATCCGTCTGGAGTATGTCAGAAACACAGTTCTAAGCCTATATGCAAGTGTTGGTGTCGTTGTTGTGGCTTAACTAGCAGGAATCTCTTAAAGGTTTCCTTGACCAATCAGAGCTCAGATCTGTGAGAGTTGGGGAACTGGGAATGCAAATGAGAAACTGCAGTGTAAGAGTGTGTGTTGAGTGTTTGTGCATGTGTGTGAGGACTGCTATAAAGAAATGGCAGATTTTGTTTAACAGGCTAATTAAGCACTAAACTACCTCAGATCTGGATAAGAAACTGTGAGGGGCGGAGAGAGAAAAATTATTTCCTTTCAAACAGTTTTTAATTCTGGTTAGAGTTCCGTGGTGTACCCCCTCATGCATCACTGCTCTCTCTCTCCTCTCTCCCTCCCTCTCTCTTTATCTGCTTCTCACTATTTGTGTATACCTTTCTCTTTCTCTATTCTACGTTGTAAAGAAATCAATGTATCTGCTGTATCTTTGCTCAGTAGTCCACCCATCCGTTTTATTTATTTATTTGAATTGTAATATTACAAAAGAATCTTAAAGGTGTCTTTTGTGACTGACTGTAATATTTGGCAACCAATCAAATGAACCAAGTCACAAAATATATGTTAAGATTGCAGATGACATCTTTCTGGCTCATTTCTCACTCTTGCAATAGGACCTTGAATAATGTGCATTGTGAAATACATACTCTATTTTTATGCTGCACATTTTGGAAAATGTAGCATGTGTATGCATACAAAAAATCTTGATAGTGTACACGCATACTGCATTCCTAGTAATATTGGTGAAATAGTAATAGTACACCTTCATTTTTGCTAATTATCCACATTTGACAGATATATTCAGAATACATACATACATACATACATACATATGTAAAAATATCTATCACTCAATATTATAATATTGTTGTTATAATATAATTACCCACCACTCAATATGATAATGTCTTTTCTCTTGGTGTCCGTGTGAAAATTTACACATTTAACTTGTCCAAGTAACATAATTGTTACTTTATTTTTGCAAGGCAAGAAACATGCAAAAGACTTCATGTGTTCATGAAACTGATCATAAGAAACATTACTGGATCTCTTACCTGGAGCATGACAGCAACAAAATATTAAGTTGCCCCAAGGAGCTTACCATTTCCTGCAGTTATGTGCTGAAATTCTCCATTCCGAGACAATTTCATTCATTACTGTTCCAAAATGTTCTGAGATTGCAAGTAAAGTGAGATAAATGGCCTATAATGGACATAGTTTTACTGGACTCAGTAGTGTTAAAAATAATTCTCAATATGAGAAACTCATGATGAATTGACACTTTATTGACACTTTATTATTTTTTATTGAGATTATTGAGCTTTGTGATTTATTCACTGTTAAAAACATTTCCAATAAGAAATTCCCAAAAAAATTTCCAACAAGCTTTCAATGAGAGAGATATAATCATTTTGCACAATAAACCTACTGTACTATAAGATCCAATCAACATCTTTCTAAATAGTACAGATTAAATGATACTGCCGTGCTGTTTTGTTTCAACATTTGCTGATATACATCATGTTTACCCACACTGTGATAAGTCTTAATCTGTATATACACATATCAAAATGAATTAAAATTTGAATTTAATCAACTCCAAATGAATATGTTACAAAATCATACAGCAAATCTGCCCTCATCATGAAGAAATTAAGCAAGACCTAACGTCACACTCTGCGTGTAGTTTAGAGAAATATACCAAGTTACCTGTTGTTAAAAACAGCCAACTTTGTGCTAAAAGAAGCCATTTTGTGCCTTTGTGTCCCATTTTTGTGCATATTAATTTCATGCATTAATTGCCCTGCATAACTGTGATAGTTTAATGTGTATGACAGTAACCGTAAGAGAAATAGTATACATTGTAAGTAAAAGATTATTTTTAGATAGACTAGCATTTAAGAAAAGTGTTTATCAAAGGAAGAAGGAACAAAACCATAAACAATGTAAGAGAATATTTCACTCTTTCAAATTACTGAGAATACTGTGCTCTTAATTGTATGTGAAATGAGTATTATGAAAGACAATAGACTATTTGAAGTATGTGTTTATGTGTTTCACTTCTCTGCACCTATTTACCTGCATCATTTATACTGAGTCTCTAGAACTGACAGTCAGTTGTAAACAAAGCAGTCTTCATCCCTGCTTTCATCAATGAGTCAGCTATCAATATCCTGAGTCTTGAGTCTGAGACCTGGAATCACACAGAGGACATATGTCTGCTGCACGTTTCTCGGCTGGTCTCCAGGATAACCTCTTTCACCCGTCTGTCTTTCCTCCCTGGCCTTCGCCTCTCTTTCCTCTTCCAACCAATTCTCCTCAGTTAATGTAAATAATGCTGCCGAAACTCTGTTCTCCATCTTGTCTTCACAACATCACTTTTGTTTCCTTCAGGGCAACATGCTCAACACCTTACAACCCCTGAATCTCCTGCATCATCAGACCAAACTTTGGGCAGCTTAGAGGAAATGGTGTGAATTTAAGGATTAGCTGGTTATCATTTGCTTCTGAGATTTTCACTTGTTCCACCAATATTACCATGGCCATACAACCTTACTACACATTAGCAGAAGTTCAGACACCTGCAGACTGCTGAAGATCTTTCCAAGCCCTTTTCTCCTTCCAAAACCTGTTGATGACTTTGCTACTCTCACTGACAAGGTGAAAATCATTAGGACTCGCTTCTCTGCACCACATGTTTACAACCACCCACCTCTCACACACAAATGCACAAAACTGCGTTTCTCTGCTTCTGTCAAGAAATGTGATATTTTTAAGGTCCTGCTGTATATCCATTCTACCACCTGTCCCTTAGATAGATTGTATTCTATCTACTAGCTACCTCTCGTACCCTGTATTCCCACCTGCATTCACAGACAACAAGACTTGTGTAACCCCACAGATTAAATAATTCGCACTTAACCTTCACTAGTGGAGAATTACCATGTTAACTCCTGTCTATTGACACAGGGCATCATAGGAGCTCCACTTTGCTGGTTTGAGTTGTATATTTTAGGTATTATTGCTTTGAATATGTGCTCCTTAAAAGTGCAGGCAAGTAGGTTTACTGACATTCTACTACAATTTGCAGTTTGTGTAGCTGGTAATGTTGTAGTAATAGTAATTGTTGTTGTAGTCTAGTAATGTTGGCCTGAAATAACCTTCTGAAATGTCTAAAATGGCTCATATTTTTTCCCATCATACACTGCGTGAATGTGAATCATCGCCATCCAGCAACCAATGAAATTGCTGTTTCTTTTAAACTGAATTCTGCAGATTCTCAAAAGTGTTTTGGATGAATGAAAACCATTACACACTTCCAACAGAGTGTTTCCCAACAGGCTGAAATCAACAGCCTGAATGTGCCTGAGTCGTTCAGCAGTGATGTAAGAGACCAATATTTATCCATAGTGATTTGCAGTACACTAATTGCAGAAACAGACAAACCCAAAGGAGAAACCGTCCCAAAGTCTATTGGACAGCAAGTGTTCTGTGAAATCTTGTCATCATCTTCTCCTTTAGTTTTCTCCTTTGATCATCAGATCTTTCTTAAATGCTCTGTGGTAGCGTCATTAGCCTTTAGTAAGTGATTTAAGAAGTTATGATATATATTTACAGGGCTGTAATCATAAACAAATATGCTTTTCTCATTTTGTATTGATGTTAAGGAGCCGTGAAACGAGCTGGGGGTTCCACACTGTTGTCAGATCTACATACCGTAAAACAGTAACTCACAAATAACTTTACTTAGAACCTTTGTGATCTAGCTTTGTGTCCGTCACAATTAGTACAAACAGCTTTGACTGTTAAATCATGGCGGCATTTGTAATATTTAGCATTTTGCATTTGTGCTGTGCTTGAGCATTGTTCTGACTGTATTCGTTCAGAATACAAGTGAATACTTTCTCAGTTCTTTGAGCAAACAAAGTGATCAGGCTACTGGGTTTTGTACAAGGATTTTGTCCTCTCCACTTCCCAGGTAAAATGAGGTGCAGTAGCTACAGGCTCCGTGCTGAGTCCCTATTAAGAAGCTCTTACTGCCTGTTGAACTGAACTGAACATTCACTACAAATATTTTGCTTCATGACGCCATTTAGCCAGCAAACCTAATAGCATAGATTCAGCTCAGTGGGCCAACTGTGAGCGCCACTGGTTGTTCATTTGCAGTCTAGCAGAATATTTAGCTTAAACGTGGAATGTGAATTAATGCTGTGTATTTAGTAACTGTACAGTATAATTCATATTTTATTGTGTGCACTTAATACTATGAGTCCCCAGGACCAGGATTAGTAAACACAGCTTTAAAGAAATATGTTGACCTAATGTACTAAAAATATTACTTATTTTAAATGTTTCTTTTTAATTGCTTTGTGTAATTAATGTGGCAAAATTGCCCAGTTACTGCAGAATGCTTTCCATTCAGTGACCCATAGAAAACGAGATGCATAGACAGTGAATTACCAATTACAGAAATTACAGTTACAGTTTAGCAAGATAATGGTAAACGGCAAAATAATGGTTAAACAACAGGCTGATTCAGGTTTTTATATGTCTGCTCCTCGATGAAGTGGAGCTGAGAGAGTTTTCAAATCAAGAAGGACATTAAATATGAGATGTTTGGATGGTCTTATCTACTCAGATGACCAAGAAACTCATTATCCTCCATGTCTCTGTATGGGGTGTGGGGAGGGGTGTATAAATCTAAAAAAAAGCTGTAAATCATGATTACCCAGTGGTAATAATAATACGTTTTCTTGTACTCTGTACACTTTTACAGAAAAGGCAGATTTGAGCTTCAATTTGAGTTGCTGAGTTTATAGATTAGCGATCATTACAAAGATATAAAAGGCCCACACATCCACGTTCCTTTGTGCACTCTACTAAACGTGGGTGGAACTCTTCTGAGATCAACAGCTAAATGTTACACTCTTAGTTTGGATGTACAATGTCTTCACCGGGGCATAAAATGCAGGGCATAGACTTATGTATGTCTGTTCAATAGTACAGCATGGTCCAATACATCCAATAAGTTTTATATTTATTTGATTGTATTCTGCTACAATGGTATCACATCTCAAAACAAGACTTGGACCTCACTAATAGAGGGTGTTTCATCTATGCGGCCTCAGACAGTATTTACCTGACGGGAGAGGAAAGCATTAGCGGCTAGTGGAATTAATGGAACCCACATTCACAGGTCACACAAAGGGCAGAAATATTTGTCTAGGACATTGATCTAAAATAGCCATTGGGAGTGAAGGGTCATGAGGTCTAGAACAAATTCAGAAGCAAACACTAACAATGGCTAAAGGGATAAACGATTGTGTCTACATTTTCTCTTTCTCTAAGTCTACAAAGAAAGACAACGAATATTGATATAATCAGAATGTTAATGGACCACTATGCGAATGACCTCTCTGTGTATGCAGATGTACTTCCAAGCATATCAACATGATGGTGGTAATTATGTGCTCTTTCTTTAGGAGATAAAAACAACACTTATATCTCGCAAAGTCAGACGTTTATTAAGGCGTGCACAGATGCAAAGTATAACTCATAAATTCTTTACATGCAGGAATTCAGTTGCCAGATAATGACAAATATACATTATGCATAATGACTTATAAATGATACAGGATTCACATAATTATTGCCAAAATGAATTTTGAATATTAAAAAGTGCTGTTGCAGACAAGCCGCCATTAGACACAATTACTAATTCATTAATGTGCTCCAGTTTGAATGTTAATGTTTTCTAGATGTAGGAGATTTGGTAAAAAAAAAATAACTCCATATAGTTTGGGAAATGCAATTTACAAACACATTTTAATCACTTTTTAATCATACTTCCTATTGTACATTTTTATTGACTTTGGAAAGAGGTGGAAAAGAGGTAATGTGAACCTAAATTATATATTGCATAACAAATATCTCTTCTCCAGTCTGTGCAAGAGAAGTATACAGATAAGAAATTATATCTTATCTGTAATTCTCATGAGGTCATTAAAAGTTGGAGCTTCTCATATACCCAGCGCCACACAGCAGCACTGTTCCACTGTCTATGACTAAGGGATGGATTCTTTTAATTAGCACTCATGTCATCATGTGTGTTCCACGATGGACGATAAACAATTTCTATTTCTGTTCTCTAAGCACAGTCAGTCGTAACAAGCATTTCACATTGTAAAAAGCGCTATATAAATCAAATTTAATTGAATTGAATTAAATCCCGAGCCTGTTAATAAACCAACTGACTAGTAAATCCACTGGATTGCAAATCAGTTAACCTGTTTAGGTTTCACACCCATGAAACCACATGGGGATAAGGATGGTGCATCTTCCAGATGCAACCTCCAGATGTTTGCTTGCCCATTTCTAAGTGGTCGTTTATGGTCAAACTAAATAAACGGTTTACAAAGCAGACCTAGATCCAACAACAAAACTTACAACTAAGTGATCCAAACTTTCTCTGCACCCAAATATCCTCCGACCCCTTCTTAAAAAGAGAGAGAGAAGCATACACAACATCGACATTACAATAAACAGTGCTCACCAGGCTTGGCTCTTTATATGAAACTAATAGTGGCCTGAGGCAGCTAGCAAAAATAGAATAAGCAAATACAGAAGAGGAGAGAGAGAAACCTGGTGAATTCCTTCATTCTGCTGTATTAAGTTAAAGGAGGGTGGGGGGTGAGATTGTGTGCTCTGAAAATAAATTTCAATGTGAACGTGGTGAAGAATCTCCAGCTGTTTTGGCTTCTGTTGAGCTGTGAACATTTTAAAATTACACCTGGAATGTTTACAGATGAAGTTATATGTGTTCTGCTGTTATATAGTGAATGAAGCCATCAATCTGAATTAGATCTTAATCATGATAATGTAAGATCCAGAGCCCATTATTTTTCTTCCTTTCAAAAACGATGTACACTTCATCTATTGCCTATACTTGAATGAAGGGCTATGAACTTAGTATTTTTTATAATATTATTTAAGCAAACTATCAAAATCCGTAATAAAGGCTATTATGAATTATAAGCCATTAAAGCAGTCTAGAATTCTAACTGTGTGTTTTCAGAAATAATAATAATAAATAAAAACACCAGCTTGAAATCTCCCACACAACATTCATCATGTTTTGAGTCCAAAAGGACACATAAGTGAGGAAATTAGTGACTAAATAATCCCATAACTGGCAAGGATGAAGTGAGAGGAAAAAATAGAGTTGGAGAATGTGCGGAGAGAAGGATGAAGAGAATCGATTAGCCGGGCTTGCAGAAGGAGGGAGGCTAAGACATCAGCTGCTTGCTTCTGATAACAGCACAGCCATGTAACCCTCCACTCGCTAATGCACTGGCTGATCATGGCTTGGCGACTGTGAGCTTGATGGGGCTGTCAGAGTTGTGCTCATTAAGTATCTGAGTGGTGCCAGTGCTGTGTTGTACTGCCAGCGTGTCTTACTGCATTCTGAGGCCAGAAAAGAAGAGAGGAGCATGTTCTCAAATCCTCGTGTCTGTGATGAACCACAGGGCTAGGTCAATGAGAGTGACCTTTAACGCAGTTAAAATGAGAGGCTTGTTAATATTTCTCACGTGTGGATACAGTGCGCCGTTCTTGATGTATGTGATCAGGTTCTGGCACCTGCAGCCATAAATAACTTCATTGTGCAAGACAGAATGACCTCATATACAGCATATACCTCATATACTCATATACAGAATGACAGCGCTCAAAGGGAACAGTTAACGTAGCTGGTGCTTAGGTGAAACATTGTATTGCACAGAACACTGACACCTGTTCGTAATATCACATGAGAGAATGGAATTGTGGGTAGGCTACAGATGGGCAGCAATAACACTGGGGTTTGGAGGGACAGGTGAACTGTTTTTCTGTGAATGTTGAGAAATGTTGCACATAGCACCGCTGTACAGCACGATTTGGGGCTGTACACTATTGTGCCATCTGATTATAACCCTCCAGACTAAAAAGCACAATATTACAGCATCTCACACCATTATACAGTACATGTCATATAAACATGCTTCCTCTATAGAACACTGCAAGGAAAGTCTTCTGAAAGCAGTGCATCTATTAGTGACATTTTATTTGTATGTACCTTATATTTTCATGCCTAGTTATTATGGATGATTACTTCCGATTCTTACCTGCACTTCCATTCCCTACATGAGACGCATATTATTCTAAAAATGGCGCGTTACTGAAACAAAAATGCATTTGTAAATGACTCTCTTTGGTTGATTACATGACCACTGAATTTGCCAAATCACTCATACGAATTGCACATTTTTACACCAAGTTTTCTTTAATACATTTCAGTGCTTGTTTTATGATTATGCAACTGTATACATCAGAGTCGTCAGTTCCATCAAGGACTAATTTGACATATTTGAGGAAAGAAGATACAAAGGCATGAATGAGTTTTTCAGATTTGTTGAAACTGGATGTTAAACCAATTTTATATATTGCAAATGGATATTGAATGATATAGTTTTGTGGACAGGTTTAACACATTGTTAAAGGCAATTAATAACAGAATTGTAGGGGTTGTCTCCAAAAGTATATTAAGGAATGATGGCAACGATGCTAAAAGCTGTGTTTTAAACTTAATTTAATTGATTTGTTTAGGTGGTTTATTTTTTGTGCTAAAACAATTGACAGCCGGGCTCTGTTTTAAGTGAAATGTGCATTGTGTTACTGTAAATGGTTTGAGAGAGATATAAAGAAATCAGTTTTAATGTAATTTGTAATAGAAGGATATCCCTCGGTGTTATAATATGACAACACCAAGCAGAACCACAGTTAACGTTTACATTTATACATTGGGCAGATGCTTTTATTCCAAGCTTTTTACAGTACTTACTGTATACATTTTATCAGTGTGTGTGTTCCCTGGGAATCGAACCCACAACCTGCATTGCAAATGCAATGGTCTACAAATTGAGCTACAGGAACTCATAGTTAGTAGCTGAGTGCGGAAGCAGGGACCTTTATTTGAGATATTTTACTGCATGAAAAATTGTTCCACTACTAAAAATAAGACAAAAATATTACTATGGGTTTATGCAGATAATTGGTTGTGAAATCTTTGCCTTTAGCTTTACTGATCAGAACAGAAAGCATATTTACAATGGGCTATAATGAGTTTGCAGTGAATGTGAAGCAATCAAGAGACTTCATAATTCAGAATAATATTTTGTGCCTTGGGGTAGTAAAGAGGTCATAAAAATTCATTGAAACTGCCTTTTGGTCTTGCGTTCCGAGATTGCATACAATCAGGTTTGCAACAAAAAAGTTAGTTATAATTATGTTCACAGTGTGTCAAGTTATGGGTGGATACATTGATGTGCTGATTAAGGTTTAGACAGCCCGAAAATCACTGTATAAAATTGACACTGTATATTGAAATAGCCAAGGTTGAGGACATTGCCAGGAGTCAGCGTAAACAGAAGCTAAAATCTGAATCTAAATTTGCAGACTGATATCTAGTGCTTAATTTCACTGGAACATTAAGTAAAATGGTAGGTGGGTGTGGCCGGTTTTGTTTCCTGGTGAAGCGTTTAAATTACATGGTAAGAGGAGTAAGTGCTGTTGTCTTGACAGACAACCTCCTTGATAAACACCATCAAATTGAATACTACACTTTGTCAGGCTATCTTTCCTAAAATATTGATAGCCTGTATGAGCTGTTCTGTTAAGGATAGTTAAGTGCTGTCATGATACAAAGACGTGCAGAAGGTACTTGCGTAACAATGTGTTTTAGGAGGAGCAATTTTGCATTAGCATCTTTAGATTTATGTAACAGGGGAAATTGCAGACAGTGTGATCTATTTAGGAAAGAATGCCTTTAAAGCTAAAAGTAGCAACTCATAAACTTTAAGCCATAAACATATTTAGTAGAAATATTGGGTCAGGTAGAGCAGCTTCAGTTTTATGGAATGCTAACTGAAGGAGATACAAGGCGTCCCAACACATTCTGGACACATGCCAGTACCCAAGTACATTTTTCCAGTGCATTGAAGGCGTTAATCACTCAATTAAAGATGTGCAAGAAATGTTCAGTAGCTAAATAATATTCATCATAATTGTTTTCTTTGCAGTAATTCAGTTTTTCTATAATAGAACCAACTCAATTTCTTTGGGGGTGGTAAAATAAATCTTACAATGGCAAAGGCTTGGTTTATAAAATCTTATTTGATGTTGCACTGTTATTGTGCAATATAGCATCCAGACATACAATATAGTGTTAATTTACCAGACGTCTGAGGCCCCACTTACCATTGTCTGCACTTCAGCAGAGCAGTGCAGACATCACATTACATAATTAATATGCAAAAGTCAAGAATTCACCATAACAGGACACGAGTGCTTGCAGGAACATCAGAAAAAACATGATAAGCAGTTGTTGTTAAAGAAAGGAGGGTGGTTAATGCCATTCCGTTTTTGCTGCGCTGACAAAATTAGCTTGAAGAATCATCAGATTTCAGAGGTGCACGCACATGAATTTAGCTGTTTAGACAAGCCCATATTGACTTTCACATGCATCAGCAATTTTCTGTGAAATCCTTAAATCTGTTCTTTCATTCACTTAGATGATAAACAGTCTTTCTAAAGAGGATTTGCTCCGGAGTTTACCTCTGCTTGAAAACCTGAGTAATTGTAGTTATACACAACCAGATTTCTTTGGTTATCTATAAGAAAGCAATATTTTCTCTGATACAGCATTGGTACAGTACATCTACCATCAAGAACCTTATCACAATAGAGACAAACCTCTAACAACCCTTTTATATCGTTTATGCACACAACCATGCATGCATACATACCTAACTGTAGGCCTCATAGGGATATTTTTAACCCCTTTTCTATTTGTTCTTTTTAATATTTGCTTTGTATGTAAAATAAACAAAGACTTACATTCTCTAATGCTAGAATGTAATTTATTGCCTTCATTGTAAATTTGTATAGATGACACGTATCAAATCTTGACAGTAATTCTCTGCTGGTTTGGAATGTTAGCTGTTCGGTTACAGCGTATCACTCACACACACTTTGACTATAAACTATTCATCTCTGCAAACAATGTCAGTTGTGATTTAAAGAGCCCAAACCACTGTAGCTGCCAAGAGAGGCAGCAGGGGAACATCCATCGTTCATAGACACACGCTTGGTACAGTATTGTGTCAACACCAAGGGCCTGTTTTGAAGCAAATAGAAAATGTTAATGGTTGTTGGGGGAACAAAATAAGAAGCTTTGTTCTCTTTCAGCTGCTGTAAAGAGGTCTTAATATAAAGGTGACACACTTGTTAATGTAATTGTATTTAGTTTAAGGAAGAAGATGGATGGATGGCAGATGAAAAGAAAGAGAAAGAAAGGGTTTATTTGAAGGAAGGGCTTCTGAAGAGACAATGACAACCAGAAAACAGAAAGGCTTATTAAGATTCAGGAAGGAATGGTGGGTGAATCAGTTTTAGAAGGCCAGTTTTACTTTTGGCCTCCAGAGAGTCCAGTCTGTTGTTTAACACAGGACAGATTTCTCTTGTTTTTCTCATAGAGTCCAGCTTTTTTCTGTAAATATTAACATAATCTCTCAAATTAAATACATTACACGAGCCTCCAAGGGAATAAAGCATTTCAAGTTTTCACTAACAAACATTTTTAAAAACTATTTACATGAAGTCCTGTTCTTTCTTTCATTCAACACTTGTCAAATAGGGAATAATGGAAATTCTCACAGAATTACCTAAAAGCGACAGTCACGTTGCGAGGCTCTTTCACAAGCAGCATTGATTGAATGAATAGAAAACAAACGTTTTTTAAAATCAATAGTTGTTCTTAAAGACAGATTAATTCACCTCAGCACTCTTCAAAGCCTGAAATCTTAATTTGTGTCTTTGGAATGTCTTTTCTTTCTCCCTTTGCTCACATCATGCATTTTATTCTTCTATTGACCTCCCCCCCTCGAGTTGCCATTCTTCACCTCCATTTCTCTTAATTTTTCTCCTTTATCAATTTTGATAGCTTGAAATGAAAGAGTTGTATTAATTCCACAGAACAGGCTTACTGGCACATGCACGTGCTTCCATTCAGGTCCTTTACCCTCCTGATGTGGTGAAGATAGTTAGATGTAAATCTTTATGAGCTCCTACTTTGATAGCAGTGAGATCTTCCTTTTAGTGCAACTCAAACTGCTTGATTAAGGAACACATGATATTTGGTCATTAAATCAATCAATCAATCCTTTTCTTTTTATTATTACTGGGTATTCAGAGCTTAAATCTTGATGGTAAAGGAGAAATGAGGCATGTGCCACCATGAAGAGATACTGTGTTCAAATGAAGAATGATTCACTCCATTGTAAAAACGGTTTGCTTTATGGAAGGTGTAAAGAAGTGCTGTAAAGTGCTGTGTGTTCAAATGATTTTTGGATGGGAAAAAAATAGATGCATGGGGCAATTTTCTTGCGTTCTTTGTCACTAACTGACAAATACAAGAAGCTTTTTAGCGCTACAGCAACAAAATGAAGAGCAAAGGATGCATTAAGTGTGATTGATGGTTTACCTGTTCTGTTTTATTGTTTTCGTGCTGCCACAAAGATTGATGGAAAATGTAGTTTTGTTGCACAGGCCTGTCAGCTCATAAACTGGTTAAATGAGTATATTTTCTGGCAAGCTTTTTTTATCAGCAATACACAAAATATTTACAAAAACTACATCGTACCATCCACAATTACAATTTATTTAATTACTGTTCATTTACGTCTGCCATCATTCTTAAAATTGACACGCCCCCAACTCGAAAAACACTCTCATTCTTTCAGGACAAAAAACAGTTGTCTGTTTCCTAGCAACAAAGCATTTGTTTTCAGATAGAGCTCTTTCAAACAGTAACTTGTTTTTCTGCTACATTTAATTTGATGGTAAAGTGCCATGCATCATCAAGTCACAGTGAATGAGAGAAACAGTAGCCGGAAACAACTGCTGAAGACAAAGGTGTAAAGGTCTAACGATTTTCTTTTGTAAACTACAAAAGGTGGTATTCTGGTAAGATATTCACAGGTTGTTTGTATTTACTATGTGAGAAGCAAAGTGGAACCTGATGGATAGATTTGTTGCTTGCATCAAAGTGGTTCATTACATTGCATTAATTATTACACTATGTTAGACAAAAAGTGGAAATTTGTAAATACAACAATTCTTTCACTTACAGTTACAGTATAACCTTTATTCTCACATTTTATATACCATAATGTAAGCTGTATAGGCAATAGAGAATGTGAAGCCGATGTAACGCCAAGTTGAATTATGGGTAAAAGTTTGGTTTCTGTGCCATATTAGGAGGATCGCGCTGCCTTTCTGCTAGTCAATTTAGCGTACATAAATGGTTTCAGTAAGAGTAACATCTTTGTTGAAAGTAAAAACTGGACAATACAGTCATAATTAATTAAAAACACTGCTTATCTCATAACAAAATAATCACATTGAAAGTTTTTCTATGTATGACTATTACTCTGCTTTTGAATTAAACACAACCACTACAAAACTTTTCACAAGATTCTAGGGATTTGATTTTGGTTGTCATTTGTTGAAATATGTATATACAGTATTCAAGAAACAGTGTTGATATCTGCCACTGAATAGGACCTACAATCTCTGATTCCTCTCCATGGCAATGGGAAAGTGAATAATTACAATGACAACAATTAAACAACAGTTACATTGAAATGCTATAGACAAAGAAATGGATAGACTTCTGTCAGCTTGTTGAACACATTTTAACCAGATACAATGGGAATAAAATTCTGCAAAACTATAGTGAAAACATCAACTTGTCAAGCAGTGCAATAGAAAGCCTCTCATGCCTGCAAACGGTACCATGAAAAATGCAAAAATCAAAATGAAAACAAATGGTAAGTAGGTATCTATATTAATTTTAATATTAGCAACAAAGGGCCGCTAATATTTTATGATCTTCCTAAAATGGCAGCGTCACCTCAGCATGCAACGTGGTGTGATGTACATTCACATTTTCGGTGCTATGTATTTGATTGTCTCATAAAACATGACTATTTGAATTAGTTATGACCTTTTTCTGTATTATCAAATTTTGACATTTATTTTTGGATAGCAATAAAATTTTGCATGGTTTTAGCTGTGTGTATTATTTCATCATATTTTGCCTCCCGTTTTTACCCTCGTAATAATAGAAGACAAACAATAAAAGGGAGGCCTGCAAATAGAAGCCTTCAGGTGTGGTTAAACTACCTGGTGAGTGCTGAAAGTATTAATAGAGTTCCCGTTATAAAGAAAAATGTTACAGATCCACAAGTTTACAGAACTCAGTCAGACTTTCAAAGATTTTTAAATGAATTTTGGTACAGGAGGAAGATTGAGCTAAAGTGGAGAATATCAGAACTCATAAGCCCTTCTAGTCTAGAGCCCCAGAGAACCTAATATAAATTGGACTGATATGACTAAAAGGTTTATAATTTTTTGAATGTCCTTCTGAAGTGTTTTTTAATGTTTAACTAAATTTGTCTGAGTTGTTGTTTCGTTTTATCTATTCAAAGTGACAACCAATCATAATCACCCACAAAAAAGATTACCTGATTATCTGGATTATTAGATTATCTGGAAGTGTTAGTTTTACTTTCCAAACCAAAACCTCTGAACCAAAATCAGAAATTAAAGTTGGTAGAATTTCAAAACTAGCCAATTATCTTAGGAAGAACTGAACCAAAATTTATTTAGACATAAACATGAAATGTGACTGTGTCTTCTAAACAACTTTCTAGAAATCCAGATCTGGGATCAGAATTACCTTTCTTTTACTTTTTTCTTTAAATGAAGATCAAAACTGAGCTAACAGAGAGCTTTTGAGATAGTCTCAGGGTGAATAATTGCTTGTTCTGAGAGAGTCAGGTGAGGACAGCGTTTTACGCTTAGTGTTTCAGAGCACATGGCCTTCCAATCAAGCTAGGACTAAATAAGACTTGAATATGCCGTTGATCAAATCCTAGATTATTATCATGCTCTCGGATGTGTTACTGATTCAGTTTTCTTTATTCACAGTAGTGTGAATGCGATGATCTGAATTTGTCTAGACAAGTTCTTTCTTCTTCAAATATCAAATAGCACTTCCAACATACTTAATTGGTGTTTCCTGGTGTTTGCCATTTAAACAAATTAGAGGTCAGTTTTGTACCTGTGGTGATCAAGGAGAACAAGGTCTCCTGTCAAATGTGTGATGCATGACAGAAAGACAGAAGGAGAGCAAAGGGAATCGGCCTCTGGCTTCTCAGCAGGGGTTACCAGATGAAAGTAATGAAATAAAAAAATATATAACAAGTTGTGTTTGAATATTTTTTTGTCCTATCCTCAATTCCCCTTTCCCTATAGCAATGGAAAAGAGCCCTGTGCCTCAACGGGGGGCTTAGAGCTTTCAAAGGGGGGTTGTGGAATGAGAGAAATGCTGCGAATTTAAAATATAGTTGTTATGCTTTGAAAAGGTCAGCTTGTTATATGTTGATTTACGACCAGAGACAGATGAGTTGATGACAAGATGAAAGTGGGCTGCGGGGGACAGGGGGTGGGGGGGTCTGTTGTGGGGATTCAAATGTTACAATTTATTACATCCAAACACGTCCCTATAACCTGATGATTCAGGGGCTGTGTGAACTGTTAAAATGGTGTAACAAACAGTCAAACCAACAAAACTCACCCAGGAAAACTCACCCAAACCCATCATAGACACTAGCAGAAGGTCATTGTTTGTCTCTTAAGGTTTGAAGCTCAGTAACATACCCTGGTTCAGCTTGTGGGGACAGGTTTGGCTGTTATTTACAATGGGATCCAGCGTGGGTTATTCCCCTGTTCCCTCTGGCTTTTTGTGAATGCCAGACAAGGAGAACTAGCCAGAACACTGGGAAGTTTCAGGGCAGAGCTCAAGGGAACATTGCAGATAATTACAAAGCTCTCAGTGATGCCCTGCACTGACAGACAGACACAGGACTGGTAGAATCACAGAGGCAGAAACCGTAGAGTTGAGAGACCTGTGTTAGATGTTAGAACAATATAAAAGAACTAAATCTGTGAATCAGCTTGACATTAGCTCGTTTCAACCATTTGAACCTTTTCTGTGGATTTGAATTACTTTAAATTTTAAAAAATGTTTTTGTTCCCTAGCAGAGCCACTTAAGCCAGAAAATGAGAGGAAGGTTATTTCAGTTAAAACTCACTTTTTTTCCTTAAAGAGCAACTCACTTAACAACTTGTCTTAGAGTATATAATATATATTTAGTTAAAAAAAATCAAATACCACAAAGAATACAGAAATACAAATACACTTCCTAAGTATCAATGAAACTTCCAAAGACTTCATAACAAATTGTCTGTCTTTCACAATTCCATTCAGTTTTATATGCTTTGACTATTTCCACACATCTCATCACATCATCATCACATCATGAGCATCACTTACCTCATGTGAGTGGCCAGCCTCTAATTACACCATCAGTGAATGTCACCTTTATATGCCAAGCTCTTCTGTGTGTGTGATGAGAGAGAGAGAGAGAGAGAGATGCTGAATTGCAGAGAAGGGAGAGCATGTGATGTGAGAGAGAATCAATAAAAAGAATCTTTCTCTCTTTACTGCAGCAGATATAGCTTCATTCCACACCAATCCTGGGAAACAGTGGGGGAAAATCACCACTCGTCTTTCTCTGACTTGAACCCTGTCATCAAGGTTTAAAGTTTATACAGCTCATCATCCTCTCTTCTCCATCTCTTTCTCACTCCGTTTCTCCATCACGCTATCATTATATATTAATAGGCCGGTTTCCTTTGTCCATCTGAACGTTGTATCGATTCCCCCGACTGTTTGAAGGGGAGTCTGGTTATATTACTTTTTCTGTTTCTTTGCATTTAACTCTTTTGAGATTGCAACTTATTTTGTGTCTGGTTGTGCAGCAACAAAGGCTGTCATTCAATGTCTTGGTTAACTGTCTTTTTCTGATCTAGGATGGTTGTCACAGATGTGTCTGAGTGTGTGTTGGGTGATGAAAGAAAGAATACTTTTGTATACTTTTAATCCAGTTTTATTCTTCTTATTTTTGCAGGTTTTTATATTTGTTTGTTGCTGTCACATCATCTGCCCCCCATTACTCCTCAAATATTTTACATATTGTGGCTTTGGAATTTGAAGGAGAGCTCTGCCTCTTTACAGTCCTCTTCTTATGTCCCTGTGCTCCACCATCCATGAAACCACACTTTTGCAAGTACACACACACATACAGAGCAACATGCTGTTCAGTATGTTAAAAAAACAGGACACATGCAGAGCTAAAACAACATGGACACACGCATGAATAACACAAAAATACACTCTATTTCAAAAGCTGGTGCCCACATTCATCATAGACTCACCAGCAGGCAGACTGGAAATGTGGGCCCGCCCACTTATGCGTTTAAGTCTTGCCAATAGTGCTAGTCTGTCCTTTGCCTAAGGCTTTTGGCTGGGATGTGAGTCTTATTGGATGCTTCAACCAGCATACACACCTTCATCCAAAAGCTCCCCTCTGTCCACTATCAAGTAGTCTCAGCATGTGGCAGGCTGTAGCTTGAGGCCCTAGAGGGCTTAGACTCTACACATCTTCAGTCCTATTGTATTGAAGTATGCACACTCTGTCCCTGCTGATATGTGACTTGCTACGGTATGAATGCATCTTTTTGAAATAACAGTAGAAGTGAAATTTTATTGAAAGTCTTCAATAAAGCTTTCAGGGATATATATGTGATTTTGGTTGCAGAGGGGATTTTGGTATTATAAATCAAAGAGAAGAATAAAATGGTGTAGAGTAGACTTCCTGGTTTCTGTCAGTACTATGCTACACTGTATTGCTGGAAAGTGGATTAACTAAGTTTAACATTTTGAAATGATTACTATTTATTTATAATTTACTATTAACTTCTGTAAGCAGAAGACCTAAATTGTGACATTATATCACATATAAATCCTTTCTTATACTTATTAGTACACGCATGAATTTGATACAGGTCTGTAATATGATTTGTGTGGATTCTGGCAGATTAGACAGGCAGACAGGGCAGCAGCTGTATGCACACGGCTTTCAGACACACACTCCACTACTTCTATCGCTCATTCATGGCAGTTTTACTGGATTGCATCTGCTCTTCATCCCACTTAGTGTCCTAGGATGTCCTTTTCCGAACACCTCGCTGAGCTATACACACTTTAAATAAAGTCGTGCAACAAAACAACATTTTTATAGTCTAAAAAACATATTCTTTGATTCAAAGAACCCTTTGTAAAATGGAAAGGTTCTGGATTCTTCGTGGAACCATATACCCCAACAAAAAGCTGTAAATGAACCTTTATTTGTAATAGTTTTCTTCCATCCTCTTTGCCCCGGTTCATTTTTGCTGCTGTCTGTATGTCTATGAAAAACTGATTTTATAGTTATTATAATTGTTATAAATGCATAGTGCATGTTAGTCAAGCCAGTGCAATCACAAAATAAAAACAAACGTGCCTGTGCTGCTTGGCTTATTAATATACAAAATAGGCTTATATTAATCCCGGACTTCCAACAGGTAATGCGTTAATCATACCCCTTGGCCAAATAATCATTCTTCCATTACAATTATTTTTTATGCATTATGTAATTTAATTGTGCTATATGTATCTGTGGTTATCTTTATTGTGTGTTTGTTGTAAGCCTGGTACATATTTTAGTACCTAATTTGTTTTGGCTGCTTATATACATTTTACATTTGCATTGTTTTTTTTCCATTTTTTATATTGTTTTGGGTTGTTGGGCCACTGGGGTCCTTTCCGCTGGAGGCCCTGCACAGACAAAGACCCCAGGACACTGGTCCGCTATCATAAGCGTATTGCATCAGTGCGTGTTTATAGTAATTGTAGGTAAAAAAAATCATAATTGTTGCTAAACTGACTCAGATGAATAAAATAATAATAAAACATAAATAAATAATAATTGTGCTGTCATATATCATTATAACGTTTTTGTTTGCTTAAACTGCTTTAAACATCATTGCGATTGGGCTTTAATTCAACGGCCCGCTGATTTAAAACTACTTAATTTGTATGTCCTACTTAATTTGACTCGTCTCGCGCACCCCATCTGTCATGACTGGTCATTTTGTGACATGTTGAGCTCCTCGTGTGGGAGTTTCCTAAACTAAATGAGGGTGTGTGTGGAGAAGTCAGTTCCGACAGTGTCACGGAGCGAAATGAAGAAATTGAGCGAGGATCATCGGGAGCGCGCTTAATGGATAGTTATTGGCGCTTAGACGAGCAAGAAGCCTGGCGCACGAGCAGGAACCCCGTTAATTTGTCTAGTCGCGCTAGTCTTGTCAAAACATCAAGGAGACATCATCCTTCGACCTCTATCCAGCTCCGCCCGGCAAACTAGGACACCCTGGAAAACGGATTCTCTGCAGAAATCACAGCCAACTAGTCTAGTTACCACCCATAAGCGCTGCGCTTCAAGCAACATTTTATCCTCATCCCGCTAACGGCACAATTCTTAAAAGGAATACAAAGTGCTTTTAGGCTACTTTTTATAGAATCTATACAGACTGCAGCGCCCTTTTCGTTTTCCACTTTTGACAGACGCATCAGGAGTTTTTTTGCCTTTCGGCTGGCATTGGTTTGGATTATACACACGCTCAACGAGTTGATTTCGCGCTGCCGTCGTGTTCTTTCTCACTCCCCGTTCTTTTAGTGTGGAATATTTGGAGACTTTCTCAAACCTTCTGGAGGAAAGGAAAAAGAGTTTAAAGACCAACCGGAGAAGCAACTGGAGAAGTTGTCGTGATTATTACTATAATCTTTCCTAGCCAAGTGCGTATGATGTGTGTGGTACTAGAGTCTTCGCCGCCCCTTTTCGACCAGAATTAGTCCGAGTGGTCCCGGAGTAGAGGCTACATCAGTGTCTTCTCAATCTCTCCTCCGTATCCTTTCCCTCCTTTTCCCCAAATGTAATTTGTATATTTCTGTGGAATAACCGGTCGGGAAAGCGACTGAACGACACTGTGTTTTTTTCACCTCCGCCTGTAACTGACAGGCTGAGGATTGGCTCTTCTCCGGAGAATGCTTAGTGATCGATGGGGAACCATGAACAGCTCATCGGAACTCGAAGACGGACAGCGTGGCAAAAACCAGGTGTGTGTCCCACGCATTTCTCCCAGTTAATAGCATTTATGTAGTTTCTGATGAGACAGATGTATGCAGTTTTCTGATGAGACGTAATACTCATCTATATATGTGTGTGTGTGTGTGTCTAAATGCAGAGGTTTGTGTGAGAGTGTGTGTGTTCAGAGAACAGTGCATAGCACAATGAGTTGAGCGCGCCTTGTTCCTGTCACTCCGCATAAGCGCGCCCGTAGATCATGCGCTCGGCTGAAAGTGGCTATTTTGCTTCCCTTGTGCGGGCAGCTCAAGAAAAAGCCACCAGTCATGCGAAATGCAGCTGCTGTGTGGATTTGGAACGAAGTGCTATGCTAGTGTTGAGTTTGTCTTCCTTCTCCAGAGTATTTAATGGAAATGTAATTTACATCATCCAGACGATTTTGAAATTTCATTTGATTTATGAATTAAACATGTAGCAGAGACGTATTCTGTATTGTGCGAATAGTTGTCTCTACCACTGATGCTGAGTCAAGATGTGTTGGGTGTGATAAAACGCAGCCCATTTACAGAAAACAAGATAGAAAACAAAATATGGCTGTGTCGTGTGTGTGTATGTTTGTGTGTGTGTGTGTGTGTACGTAAAGGAGCGACTCTGTTCTGTCGAGGGTCAGTGGAGGGTGAGACTAAATGGTAAAAGTGTGGATAAGCCACAGAGGCGCTTCTTGGGCTCCCCACAGCTGAACCAAGGTTAGATAAAATAAGGCAAACACCACAGGACATTAGACTGACACCTTTTCTATGACTATCACATGGCTTTAAAATGCATAAAAACATGTATTCATCAATTTGAATATGTCGTTTAAGTTTTAATAGCCAATAGTTATTTAAAATCTGTCTACAGTTTTGTCCATGTGGGTGTATTTGTCAATGTCATTACCAGAACAAAAACAACACCTGGAGAGACAACCCATAACACAAACACATACACACACATCTGTATTTAAACAATATCAAAATCCAACACAGCTCAAGAAATACTTGAAGCTTAAGTTCACACCCACACCATTGCACAATCAAGTATACACATGCATATGGTGGAGAGGGTACGGACAGAGAGAGAGAGAGAGAGAGACAGAGAGGGAAAGGGAGGGAGAGGGAATGAGAGTAGACAATGCAGTTTGTACTCAACCTGTTTATCTCCATTCATCTCCATGTTTATTTATACTTTTTCTCTCTTTATTAATGGCTTTTTTTGCTTTTTGGAGATTAGGGACAATAATTTTAAGACGTACTCTGCAACTCTGCAACCTGCATATGTTTTTCTGTGCTGGGATGTAAGGGGATAAAAAAATATTTCTAAAAAAAAATTAGAATAAGTGTGTTAGTTTAAAAAATGACTTAGTGAAGTGAGGTCTACTTCTCTTGATATAGTTATGAGATCTGGTGTCTGATGATATGATCTGGTCTCTGATGATATGATCTGGTCTCTGATGATATAATCTGGTCCGAAGTCTTTGGATTCAGGTTATCTCTACTAATGAAATCAAGCAGTAGCTAATTCCAGGTAGGGGGATAGGAAACTTCTGATTCATATTAGCTGTCTGTAAGCCTGTTCAGTAAATTGGAGTTTGCTTAAGAATTTCAAGACTTTTCAATAAATCAATAAAGAAGATCTATAACCACACACTCACCAATATATATGCATATATAAGAGTAGTGGATTAGAATTTTTGCTGACAACAGTCCGCAGCAGGCTCTATACATACACTTTAAACTATTAACTTCAGGTGACTCTTCCTTTGGAAATCTTTGATTATTGTATATTTATGTTTTAGCTGAGATAATTGCAATAGTATGCAAGAATGCTAACAGACCACTTTACAAGATAAATCCACATTTTCTTTGCACACTATCCTAAAGTGGTGTTAAGATGTAGCACAAATAAAGAATGTTGTGTTTTTTTGCCAAAAAATGTATCACTATGGTAATGCACAGAGAGCAAAAATAAATACATTTTGTTCAGTGTTAAAACTTGATAGAAGTTCTTGTTGCATAAGACTAAATAAAATCAATCACAAAGAGTATAATACTGTATTTGATATCTTGCAGAGTAAAAAACTAATGCCAGTTGTGAGAGTTAAAGCTGCCCAAGAGGGACAGACTGAAAAACCTTTATGGCTGTAACACAAAACCCTCTATTAGCGTAGATCTCTGATTTCCTCAAAGGATGCCATGATCTCTAAAGCTACTCAAGCGCATGCTCACATACACGTTAGCTTGTTTGAAAAAGCTTTTCAGCACCATGGACAGCAACAACCACTTTTTAGATACTGCATCCAGAACCATGGACAGAACTTCTTGAGTCAAGCACTAGCACTGTCAAATTTAACAAAAACATTTTTATTTCACATTATAAGCATTACATTTCCTTTAGAAAACAACGCTGGTTGTTGTTATTTGACAATTATTCAAGTAGGACACAATGAAAAATGTAAGGGCGTGATGTCAGTGGTACAGTGTTCCTGTAGCTCAACTAGTGGAGCATTGTGTTAGCAGCGTACAGGTTGTGGGTTCGATTCTGAGGGAACATGCGTACTGATAAAAAATGTATAGCGTACATGCACTGTAAGTCGATTTGGATAAAAGTGTCTATTAAGTGCATAAATGTGAATAATGAAGCATTTAGTGTAATGTAAATGCTGAAATGGGAATTATGTGTATAACCTAAGACTTGCAGTCCTAGAAAAAACTGTGTTCTGTTTTCTGTAGTGAATGTCATGGTAGGGTTATTATGGGTTATATTAACCTGAAATGATTTTATAAATATACATGTATGTAGTTTGTATTGTGGACTTTTGGAACTTTTCCACCACAGTTGCCCAAGAAAGCTACTATTCTTTTGACACATTTAATTGCAATATCATATATAGCCGCATGTCTGCATTTAAAATGTAATATCCAGCTTATGTTTTGGCCTACAGAAATGAATCAATGAATTTTTAAAGTAAATTGGAGCAAATTCTGGTGCTAAAGTCTTAATGTAGTTCAGCCTTAAGTTCCTTAGAACAACATAACTTACTACACCATGTAAGTTATAAGACAGACCAGTAATAAATGGCAAATGTAAAAAGGTGGTACAAAGCACATAACCCATTGAGCCATGAATGACGAAGGAAGAGTGAAGATGGAGAACAGATGAGAGGAATAGAGAGAGATGTCAGGTTGAGCTGCAAGTAAGTCATGGGGATTACTTTTGGCTTTAGGAAACACTTTAAGGCACACACACACACACACACACACACACACATACACACACATACATACACACTTGATTGTGTTTTGCTTTACATTACATTAGTATTCTAAAGCATGATTTCCTGTTGAAACAAGAGCCCTGTTTATGCATCAACTCAAATGCTAACACCTC
Source organism: Botia almorhae (assembly GCA_036877575.1). Taxonomy (NCBI): domain Eukaryota; kingdom Metazoa; phylum Chordata; class Actinopteri; order Cypriniformes; family Botiidae; genus Botia; species Botia almorhae. Next base: position 385,632 of record JAZGTJ010000013.1, read on the forward strand.
TTAAATTTACCTAATATCCGCTAATGTGTGTTTTTGAATTTTTTTCATACGTGTCATTGTGAATATATTTGTTAAGTCCTCACCATTTTATTTTTTACTCTCCTAATATCTCTCTCTCTCTCTCTCTCTCTCTCATTCTCTCTCTCTCTCTCACTCTCTCTTTCTCATTCTCTCTCTCATTCTCTCTCTCTCTCTCTCTCTCTCTCTCTCTCTCTCTCTTTCTCTGCCACACACACAGACCATCTGTCTCTTACCCTGACTCACCCTGTCAGTCTACCTCTTGCTTCTTTCCCTCCATCAGGTCAAACCCTGACATTTTCATCAATAGAGGCTTGGGGGGGCATGATCATTTTCTTTCTTTTATTCCACCTGTCCTGCCTTTCCTTTGAACCACCTATCAATTTCTCATCTCTTCCTCCTCATGTTATTGCTTTCCCTCACACATATGCACATACCTGAAGGCAGGGGCAGCTTATGCACACAGACACACTGGCAGACAAGCGCATCACCCGATGCACTGTAATGAAGGATGGAGATTGGCCTTCCCTATGTTGTGCAGTGTGTCATGCCCTTGTACACCAAAAGAATTCTCTGCCCTGCAGGCCAATCAGATGTAGTGAGTACTGTGTTAGCGCCTGCACATGTGGTCACAGTGGGCTTCTTAATTCACTTCCTGTTATGCATTCAGCACCACATGTGACAATAGCCTTAAGCCATTAGGCATTGTTCACTCGCTGAAAAATGCATGAAATGGTGCATTACGCTGTATTTAAAATGCAGTTGTAATCATAAACATCTGTAGAGAAGTCTTCATAAATTCTGGCTGCTTCTATAAATCAAGATTATGGGTTAAGCATGTTGAAGTGCATTCATTGTTTCTAAGTAAATTGGAAGTGCTTTTTCTTTAATAGCAAGATGAATCAAGTTAAAAATTCTGTGTATGCATTTACCATGTATTGCACCAGGGCGTATAGGCTGTATATATAAACTGCATGTATGTCTGTATGTATATAACGTAATGTGATCAATATGACTTTCTGCACACATGTAATTACTTTATTTTGTATAATCACTTACTTTATAAGGACAGTCGCCACATGTAGGGCTACAACTTTCTTATATCAAGCGTTAAGGTTTATTGACATATCTGTTTTCACACTTGGTTGTAAATTAAACTCATTAAAGATAACTGTCCACTGATTCAGGGAGAATCCTCATCGATTCCTCACTGATTGCAATTTCTTTATATAGCCTTTGCTGTCACACAAAAATACCCATTTACACACAGTCACCCAGAGTACAGCTATTCGCTTGGTGGCTATGAACTTCATCTGAACAGTGATGGTAGGAAACTAATTAAAACAGCACAATATCTGAATCATTTATGAACAACAACAGTGCTAATCTGCTTAGCGGGAGTGAGAGAAAAAGCAAGTGAGAGGAAGGGAGGGAATGAGAGAGAGAGCATAAGGGACAGAGAAGCAACAAGATGGACAGATGAATCAGATAACTGTCTAGAGAGAGTGTGAGTCCATCAATAAGTGTGTCAGTCTCTGATGGTCTGAAGGCTCCTCAGGCATTCTCAAGGTTGCATTAGTGGATGAACAACCCTTACTTGGTTTGGAGTGACATATCGGTTGAAGTTCATGGCTGGACCTTCAACCAGAAGGTTGTTGGTTTGATCAAATATGACTGAAGTCACATTTCAATGAAAGCATTTTATCACTATACATCAACTTAATATATATCTTAAATGGTCTCAAAAGTACTAAATACCAAAATACAAATCTTTTAGTTCTGTTTTCTGGCTGGTTTCAGTGTAGTAATCAGGATTGCATACTCTTTCCACAACACGGTGAATTTAAAATTCATAAAGGCGACAGCTGACTGCAGGAGTTAGAAGTACAGTCTTGTAGAAAATGCATTTTACAGTATATCTGTCTTACAGAACATAGCATGAAAAGTGAGACTTGTAATTCATGTAATGAGCCAAAAATTCAGTAACTGTGTAGCTGTTGATTGAAATGTCAGTTCTAGATTCAAAATAAATATAAAATAAATCAAAACATATGAATAGAGCAGTTTTTGATGGCCGACCCAAAATGCCACTATTTTAAGACTGTTAACTGTTAACAGAGACCATTTTGGCCTTCTGCACCTAAGCCTAATGTTCTAATGAGCCTGGACCTATTGATCGATTAGTTGTTTTGAAATCAGATGCCTGGAATCAAGCGGATGTCCAAATGAGTGAAGAACTTGTGAAAATAATTTAATTACATCCGCTTATAGATAACATTGAGCAGAGCGTTTGACAGCTTTAAATAGGTGTTCAGATTCCAATTATCCTGGAATTGGGGCTTTGTGTTATTCTGCACTAAAGTGGCTCTCGTCCCTGCGTATTAGGTGGTTGATTAATGATATTATTTAGCCCGTCCGATTCTGTGTTTGTATGTTCACGGTTATGTGTGCGGTATAAGGGGGACATGAAAGTGCGAGCTGATTTAACACGGAGCAGTAATAGCATCATTAAGGCGGAATGATGTGATCAAGAATGTCAAGGTTAATCACTGGACTAATTACAGCCTAGAGACAGAGATTAAAGGAGGGCGAGGGGAAATAGAGAGCAAAAAGCGCTTCACCTTTTCAACATTTGCCAGACTGTAACCACATCTCACATCTTGACTTTAGCACCCAGCCACGCAAACAGTCTGTCAGATGATGATCATATGGGGGTGGCAGCCATTAGAGATGCTAATAGCGAGGGCTTCACAGATGATTTCTGCAAGACTCGTAAAAGAAGTAAAAGATTTGAAAACCGAAGGATGGAGAGGGGAGACACTGCAGTTTCTCCACCAAAGATCCAGGCCCTCGGTAACAGTAATCCAGCACATGAATTATTTAAACTGCATCTAAACTCAATCTACCAAACACAGATCAATTCCTCTTTACAACATGTGGGGGAGGGGAGGGATGGAACGAGGTAGACGGACAGAGAGAGAGAGAGAGTGGGTGGATTAAAAAATGAATTTAAGAAGTTATTCAAATGCTAAATTATTTACATGTCAAATCAATCAGAGGAGCTGAGAATGGATAGCTGCAAGATCGCCTCATTTTAAGGCAGAGAGAGCATGAAGTGAGGTATGTGAAGGGAAAAAAATAAAGGGTAAAAGAGGAGGTTTGGAGAGAGGCTGGAGGATTAGATCAATACAACCTGCGTATATATCAGCAGTTACTGCTTATTTGCTAAGAATCAAGAATTGAGGAAAGTGACTGCTAAGGAAAGTATGAAATACTGTAGGTTTTGCCGTGGGAAACCAAAATCCCTGAAAAACAATTAACTGTTTAAAAGGAGTTTTTATCTACAGTCACTCTTGTTCTCCAGCATGTTTAAAGCAATGGAGGTGAGCTCATGTGCTCACTGAGGGCATGTGAGATCAGTTGGATTGTAGCTAAGTGTGCTGAGAGAACTTTATGAGATGCTGATCCATTTACACTCTGAGGGAGAGGTCTTCACAGGTCCAAAACATTTTCCTGACCCCAAAGAGACATGGAAATGTGATACGCTGAACCGACCCAGATCGCTCTATTATTTTAAAGTTGGACCCAAACCCATACAAAACTAAGAAAATGGCGTAAATATGCTATGCGGAACTGACCTAGACCCGTCTATTATTTGAAATTTAGACCCAGATACAATCAGCATAACAATTACAGCATAACACGTTAATCTAAAAGTTGTAAAAACAAAATTTTGTCTTTCCTAATGTAACGTTAGCAGTCATCTCTCATGTACCTGACTGTGACACAATCCAGGCTCTTTCTGACCAAGAAACATCCATTTTACTCCTTATGGATTGAAGGAGGTTGTTTAATCCATTCATTATTCTGCTTCAAAATTCCACTTTGCTGCAGAGTGACGGATGACAGATGTGACTTTGCATTTTTTTTCCATATTAACTTTGACGTTTGCCGTGTAAAACTATAACAATGCTTGTTCAGTGCCAGGTCCGTTTACATTAGCATTGTCAATTTGCTATCCTCTGTGCTTGTCATCAAACAAACTGCATTTTCATTTCTTCTGTGTTTACAATTTAGTTATGATTTTTTTATAGGTTATGCTTTTATCTTAATTTGTAGACTAACATTTATCACGTTAAAGACATTATTTGAAAATCGCACCGTCAGTTGTGATTGGCTTGCATAAGGGGTCATGCACCTGTTATTGTTTTTGAAGGGGGCACCAATGGAAGCCTTAGCTCCTTTACTGACCTTAAAAACACTGCAAAACGAGGCGTGGAGACCGCCATTGTAATGCATGATTACCATTTAAATGCAAAAACATGTATTATATGAGCTGTCCATAATCATCACTTTCCTTCCTCCCATGCATACACAACAGTCACATAATAAAGTTTGAGTCATATTTTAAACAGCAGACACAAATACATGTGTCTGCAGTATTCTTGTGCTGACTATGCAGAAGTTTGGTGCAGACCTGAAGCTGAATCTGAGGAACATAATGACTATTTCCAGCTGAGTGACTTTGAGCCACAGGTACACTTTATAATGAGTCTGTGTGTGTGTGTGTGTGTGTCTCAGATAAGGTTGAATGCTATTGTGATTGATAGGTATGAAGATCTGTCAATCAAAGTTCAAGCCAAGACGTACAGAGAAATAAACAAACAGGTGAAACCGAGAGAGAGAGAGAGAGAGAGAGAGAGAGAGAGAGCATGAAGAAGAAGCTGATTTAATATTTTGCCAACCTATCAAATATTACCACCAGAGTCATGATGTGAACATGTAAAATTACATACTGAGGAGGGTGTTTACTAAGAGGTGCTGTGATAATGGATATGTAGGGTACATTCTAATGCATAAGAGCACAGCAATAACAGCAAATACAGTGTGATTTAAAGGTGCCCCACATTAAAGCCACTGTGGAGATACTGTCAGGCTTTTGAATGAGACCAATTAGAGGCAAGAAAAGCCAAATGGCAATTTTATCATTAGCTCTTCTGACTAATTCACTAAATTAGAGCAGTTCTTGTTAAAGTTTAATTTTAAAACACTTTGAATAGATGGTGATAATTGCCACAAGGTAATAATAGGTTTTGGGCTAACTCACTTTAAACAGGCTCAAATTAAAGTGTGCATAAATTACTGATGATCATCGTTAGATTTGTTAGATGTTTAATCATTTGTTTGATTTTCCAAAGGAGGTCCTCCGAGCACATTACTGAAACAAACTATGCAATAAAAGGAACTGAAAATGCATTTATACAATCCATAACCCGTTTTTATTGTCGTATTGTGAACTGAATGTACTGTGTATTTCCTGTGATCAGTCATATAGAGATAGAGTCAATAGTTTTGAATGTTTCAGCTATTTATTCGAAAATCACACCTCTGATCAACCAGTTTCTGTATATTAGACAATGGAGAAGATGAATGTGACAGAAATATCAGCTGTCACATCACTTGATAGGGTTAATGCATGATTAATTGTTACCATGGTAACAGATGATTTGCGCAGGTGGCTTGTCAGCATTGGACAACCAAAATGACAAGGTCATAGAGCAGGATGGCATGACACGAAGAGAGAGAGAGAGAGAGAGAGAGAGAGAGAGAGAGCGTATGATTTTAATCAATGCTAACTAAGTGAGAAGAATGACAATCTGTCTAATCCTGCCATATTTCAGGGCTTGACTTTGGCCTGAGTGTCTATTGTGGCTTGTTTAATTGTCAAAATTTCTGTTCAGTCTGTCTAAACAAGTAAAGGACAAACTGGGTCATCTCCTAAAAACAGTAAGTATTCATTACCAACAGTATTTTTGCATTTGACATTTATTAAATGCCAAACAATTTTGTTTCACCAGCTGCAAACAATGTTTTGAGCAAATTAGTTATTTCTGTGAATCCCATCTCTTAGCAGAATTGAATGCCTTTATCACCTCACTTGAATCTCTTCGTTCTGACCGGCCCAGTGGTCAACTTAGACCTGGAGGTGCAAAAAGGTTTGACTCGCTATGGACATAAAGACATAAAGACAAATAGGCAAAGTATTTTTAGCATGAAACAGAAAAAGCACATTATTTATTCTTAATTGGATTAAACTTTTTATTTTATATTATTTAATGTTTTTTTAGAATGCAAGCAGGTTTCTTCTTTGATTTGCAATTTTAATTCGTATTAATTCTAATTACAGCGTTTTGGAGATTCAGCATAACATTACTACAGTGGATTGATGTAGCTGTTAGTAATCTGTTTCTTAAAATTAACATTTGTTGGTCTAACCTAATGTATCCAGGTTCATTTAGCATATTAAAATATTAAAATAATTTGACCTTTGTAGATAACCTGACAAAATATTTTTAATCATGTGACAGGAAGACAATCAGAGGAGCTTTAAACTGATAAAAAACTAAATATTTTTACTACCAAACCTGTTAAACTGTAAAACCTGCCTATACTCATAGTTAAACTGAGGAGTGATTCAAATCCATTTAGTCTGACTTGAAATGGTTAATTTTAACAGACGTGTTCATTCATGCTCAGTTTTACAGTTTTCTCCTCTTTGACAGGTGTGAAAATAGTTGCAGGAATGTTGTGAAACATCGAAGGTTTGTTGGTGAGATGGATTTTGAGGTGATAAAGGCAGATATTGCAAAGAATTTATCCTAATTTGGCTTAAATGCAGCTCAGTCTTGTGTTTCTGCGTTTAGTCACTTTTTATAAACACCTTTTAAAATGCTTGTCTCATTACAGCCTTGTGCATCAGAGTGTCACTTGTCACTGTAGCAATGACACTTGAAAGCAAGAGGTGTCCTGGTTAAATAATTACATTTTCACAGACACAATAACCACTTAACAAGTGTTCATTTCCAGCAAAATAATCTCTCTCTCTAGCTGTGTGTCTCTTCGGTTTATCTGCTGAAATTATGGTTCCATTTACAACAGCTGAGTTGTTTGTCAATGTTTTGCTCTTTTTTAAAAACAGATCAGAAAATAAAATGTGTTTTTAACAGTTTGTGCCATGTTGCATTGGTAAAAACTGACACGTGCCATGAGCATGAGAGTCTGTTTAAATATTACCTTCATTATTGTTGTCTTCCACATACTGGACAAAAATAGACCATTAAGGTCTGTTGTCTTGGTCCAGCTATTCTTCATCATGAGACCTACATTTAATAGATGACTCAATGGGGTTATTTTATTTTTAGTGGTGCGATACCATAATATACTCCAAAATCCCTACACGCACTATGCTAGTTCCACCCACTGCTTATCTCTGATGCTTAGGGCTGGAAATAGAGGGGAGAGAGAGAGAAAGAGAGAGAGAGTAAACTTTGTAATTGATGGGTGTGTGAATGAGATGGAAAGAGACAGTGAGAGTGATGGGGATGACAAAAGAATATATGTGAAGGGTACAATTTAAAATTTAAGGTGACAATTAAGCTTTTTTGTTCACTTGAAGGTGTGAAAGCCTTTTTTCTTGCTCCTCTTGTATTCACTGAGCAATGACAGAGCATGGCTTTGTGTGTTTTCCCTTGACTGTGTTTTCTTTACCAAAGACAGTGTGTGCTTTCTTGTGTTGTAAGTTGGGGATTATGTATGTGGCTTCAAGGGATGTGAGTGATCTGAATATTATAAATTGAGAGTGTCAGGGGTTTTAGGCATTTAGTCCAGTAATTGTCTCTTTAGCAGCATTTTAGGCCTTTTCGGGCTCATTGCTAGAATAATTGCATGCTAAGTGTTTTGTGTGCGTGTGGGTTGCACAAAGACTTTTGAGCTCTGTGGCACTGGTGCAAAATGGGTCCAAAATAGGGCCTTAAAAACAAAGTATTTTTTTCTTTTTTGAAACAAAAACCTTTCTTTAATTTACTTAAAATTTTGATCCTCAACCTTGGGAGGTCAAACTAAATTTTAGATGAGTTGTTTTCATTTATTGCAATCTTCACCAAAATTTGGGACATCCCTGATTAATGAAGTTTTGCAAGCATAAGTGTAAACAAAATATAAAATTTTGTTCTAATCAGAAAATACGTTAGCTAAATTGTCAAAAGTATGTTGTTCTTTAGTTGATTAAATTTTGATTAATTTTTTTATGAGAGGAAAACTTATCACCCTGAGAGATTATAAGAACATAGACTTTTAACAGTGAAACTGTACTATGACATTTAACTAGATATGGTTTGGGGTAGCATGAACTGGTTGGCATTTCAGTGGACTGGAATACACCTCTGTGGTCTTGTGAGTTCTTTGTGAGGTGACTGGGTCTCTCCATTTAGAGTCTGCATGTCATTCAATGAATGCCACATTCAGACCATAGTGGTCTAAAGCCAACCACAGTTTTAAACCACATGAGGGTCAATATGAGAAACAGAATGATGGACAGAAATCTCTCTCTCTCTCTATTGCTCTCTCTCCCCCTCACTGTCTTACACACATAACTGTACACAAAACTCTCTTTTCCTTCAACTGTGTTTAAGGTGTTTACAGTTTGCCAATAATTTCTTCCATATTTCCAATAACATCATATTGTATGAGCAGAACTAGACCCAGCTTTGATACCAAATCCACAGGCTTTTAAATTGCGTCCCATGAAGTATGTCCCCTTTAATGGAGTGAGCCTGCAGATGTCTCGCCCTCTTCCAAAGTAACTCAACCGTTGCAATCTGATTGAGTGAAAGGTCAAATCAGGATAATCCAGCTTTTATACTTACACATCAAAACACCACCAGTTCTTACCCTTGGTTCCATGAGTTCACACATGCCTGTGGCCATAATTGCCCCCAGCATCTCTGTGGTTGGTTGTATTTTAAATGTGTGTTTATGGCCTCCTTGGCTTGCCCTTCTCCCTCAGTTCAAATGGGCATCACTTCACACCCGATAGTATGTGGGGTGGATCAGAGTTGAATTAACACACCACACACGCACACCCAACCACACATTTTCACACCACAAGATACAGTATAACAGCAATGTGAAATGTATAGTGTGCGTGTGTAGAGGAAGCATGCAGGTGAGAGTATACACACACGCACCCACATATGCACGCACACCTGAATATTCTGTCTACACAGAGCGCAAGAGAAAGGTTGAGTGAGAGCAAATAAAATTGAGAAACAGCCATAGAAGAATAGTGTCAGAGAGTTCATCTTTGTGGTTAGATTGTAATGATTCTGCTGTTATTACTTGCATTATTCACAGAAAACTGTCCTATTTATGAGTGGAGATATACACAAGATGAACTGGTTTTAAAATCCATTCATCTTCCTAACCATAGCACACCATTTCTTTCTCACTGTCACTACCTGAAACCTCAAGGTGAGTCTCTAACTTTAAATCAACAATGAAATTAACTCTACAGTTGTAATACGGTAAAACGGCAAGTTAAAAAGAAAAAGAGACGTTGGTTGGTACTATTTTAAAAACAAAGCGAGTCCCATTAAAAACATAGTCCGCATAAGTCAGGACCTCCAATGGAACTGCCATTATTTACAGAACATGAGAACCACATGCTCAGATCCATTTAAATAATACAGCAGATGTTTCCCAGTGAGATATGATAAGACTATTGTATCATATTGTACTGTAAGACAATGGAAATCAGATATTCAGATTGAAAATAAATATCTGTTTGTACCGCTAAGGCAGAGTTAAATGGATCTGGATTATCATATGAAAATTATAAATTTGTATTTATAAATTTAACGTAAGTCTGCATAATGAACAATATAAATCATTTGAAAAGCCAGTCTATAGCTGCTGCTGTAACCAGGCTGTTAGTGGTGGCACAGTGACAAAGCACAGAGCTAGATTCAGGAGTTCAGGTGTTGATCTGTAAACCTTTAATGTTTTAGTTTGTGGAGTGATGTGTTATCAGTTACTTTTAATGTTGTCATATATTTTTATAACACCATTTACTTGTTGATGTGGTATTAATTCATATAAAAATACAGTTTTGGCCGTCCTGCTTTCAGTGGATATAAACTGCAGCTTGGCCAACAGATGGAGTTTCTAGACAGTCCTCACAAATTAAGCTCTTATCTTTTTTTGGACAAGGAACATGCAACCAAAAGCTGCCTGCTGTGTGCCAAAGGCCTATAAAATTAAGATTATATTTTAACAGTGTTGTTTCTTTCACTGAGTGCTGCAAACTCACAACATCTTATTGTTTCTTTTTGTTTAAGCATTTTCTGTCTTATTGTTGATATTATGGTATCTTAGGTCATGTTTTGGCTGTCAGAATTCTCTGAAGTCAGTAAAGGCCACCTGATCAGTGATCAGTTGCATTCCTGACTTTATCTGTTGAGTATCTTTGTTATCCACCTGCATGCTCTGTATTCCATGTCTCTCTCTCTCTCCCTCTCTCTGCTACTCTACCAGCTGGCTGGTGTAATTCTATGCTTATGGTGTCTCTTAAGCTGGGGACAAAATGCTGGTAAAGCTTCTCTCTCTAAATTAGCTTAACAAGTAGTCAGCTTATGCACACCTTAAGTGCAGACACAGAAGTCTCTCTCTCTCTCATAAGAAAGACACACATGCCTTCCTTCTTTATCCTTCTTTTGTGGAACATAGCCTTAACCTATACGCTCACAGTAATTAGAGCCCTGCTTTTGTCAAGTCTCGTGTAGTTAAATGACACAATAGTGTAACACGTTATTTACATACAGTGAAGTCCAGCCCAATTTTCACATTCTCATAAAAGAGTAGCGTGGGTATAATTTCATTGGGTCTAGAAAAAATGGGCGGAGTGGAAGTTTTAGGCATTGTTTTTATTTGAAATAACATGCAGTGATAAATCTTTCAAAGGTAAGTACAGATTGATGTATTATAACAACAGTAAATTTCTTGTCTTGACTTGAGCATATGAGAGCATTGAATTTATAGCAACTGGGTGACCAAACCATTCATACGACATGTGAAAGCAACGTTACGGAGAGCACGGAGAGGCCTTCCTAATGTCCCTTTGATCTTATTCTCCAACCATTATAGTGAAATGCTAATGTAATATCGTCTGCTTTTATTGCCTGGGACGTAAAACCAAAAATCTGATGAGATTCCTACTAAAGTATATATGTTGCCTTTTTGTATGTGTTTGTATATTTGCAAGATATGAGGAGCTATATCACGAAGGAAAGATTGGTATAAAAACAAAGAGATGAATCTCATGCCAACTTAGATTACATGCAAACTCAAGCCCTTTGCTCAATAGAGCGTTTTTAATTGCAAATGAAGTTGTCGAACAGCAAACAGAACAGCGCTTTATTTAGATTTGTTTGTTTTGTTTTGTTTGTTTGTTTGATGCAGACATTCTGTGAGTGTGTGCCCAACTCTTCTCAACTCAAACACCGCTGGTCAGACTCAGATACAGTCAGACAAACACCGCCCAAGGTAAGGGCTCCGGTCTCCCACATAATTAAAGTCAAATCTCTGTATACCATAAGAGTTTGTAGAGCTACAGGCACATAATAACCAGCCCCTCTCTGAAAATAACGCGTTATGTGTTTGATCTGCGCTAAATATGTTGTAAAAAAAACTATGCATAAGCTTATTCCGCCTTATTTATATAAAAATAATATAAATAGTAAATGGCGAATTGATTCTGGCCTGTTAAAAACTAATGGACTTAAAATTAGATTAGATTATATTAAACACACCATTTGACATATAAACCCTGTGATTGAAGCCTGAACTTTCATGTATGTGTTTTGGATTAGTGTGATCTTGTTTGTGCATTCATAAGCAGTCAGTCAATATCAGACACACACACTCAGACGCACATACATGCGAGTTATATTCTGCATGTCATCAAATTTTGCTATGAGCATCAGCCCTCTTACAGATTCATCTATCTCAAATCCACTGAACTGTCGTTGCATTTTGAATAGTTTATGCAAAACATTTTTTTGCAGAAACACCCTTCATCCGTCTAGGCGTTAAAATTAAAATTCAACTGAATGCATAAATGTGTGGGGGAACACAGATTTCATGTTCACAGATTTTCACGCATATAGAATGCTCAATGTAGCTTGTTTAGAATAACATTCATATGTGTGTGTGTGTGTGTGTGTGTGTGTTTGTTTGTGTGTGTTGGAAGAGGACGAAGAATGAAACTGACACTCAGTTCTGAAGTTCCTGCAACGTTCACTCAAGAACAGAATAAAAAATAAGCAAACATAGCTATAAGTCCAATGTGGCTCAGCTGTACAAAATCAGCAGTAGAAAACAATAACAAAGACGGTTGAAATGCAGGAAAAATAGCTTATATAGTCTCACCATTAATATCCCCTTCAACCTTTTAAAGGTTTTGCATATAAATCTGTTTTGCCAGGTTTTCATCTAGCTGAAACAGCTGCTCAGGAGGGAAGTGTCCAAGGGCCATTTCTGGATTCGGTTCAATTAGATTACATGTAGTTCGTTCACACATCAGCCGGGCCTGTTAAATAATATAATATGTGTACTTTATCAACAGTTGGCTTGAATAAATATGAAGCATTAGAAGAATTATGATGGAACTGTAAAACTATATTAAAAACTGGCCAATGAGTTTTGCTGTCTTGTCATTCCTGCTGACATTATAGTTTTTTCATTTAATCACTTTAGAGGGGAGCTCAAATAAAATTATATACAGTATATTTAATAAAAATCTGCTTGCCTTAGACCAAGTTTGAAAGTAAACATACCAGAAAGATGTCTCCAGTGAGTATATGCAGTGTATATATGTGTGTGTGTGTGTGTGTGTATGTGTGTGTATGTATATATGTATATGTATTCAACATGTTCAATATGATATGATCCTATTTAAAATAAACAAGAAGCTTATCTCATATAAGGTCCTTAACATGTTTGCTCAACCATCATAGATGGAAAGAGGCGGATCTCTGAGTAAACTGTTCACTGAAGTGCTTCCCAGAAATCTATTTTATTTTCCCGGAGATGACAGTAAAAGCCAAATCATAAAGCAAGCCATTAACCACCCATCAGCACAGGCCAATGCCTGCGTGACTGTTTTGCATATTAATGAACAGGAAGGCTTGAGACAGAACATATGTGTGAGCACTTATTCAGGAAAATACATAGTTTACAAGGAAAGCACACCCGCACAGCCAGCACATCCTCGCTTAACAATACCCGGACACACACACATTTTGTTTGGACGGTAAACTCAAAGTGGTTTAATTTTCTCCCATTAACGGAAGCATCAGAGATGGAGAGCTGTGTGTCTGTTAACCGTGGGAAACAGGTAATGGAGTGAATGAGTAAGGTACATTGACACCACACACACACACACACACACACACACTGTCTGCTTCTACGTGCAGCTGAGATTTGCTGCAGTGCTTGTTTTTGCAATGTGTTCTTCTGATCAACTTAGATGTCCCATTTTGTTTCTTTATCTTGGGTGTATTTCTAAACTCAGGTGGAATTTGCACCTGCAGGATTTCTGCAGTTTTTTTGCTGAATTTGAACTCAAGTCTTTCTCTCAATCCCCACATTAATACACATTATATTTTTGGTAAATTTGTATTATGTTTTCAGCTCCAGTTATCCATTTGCTTATGATAAAATCAATTCTGCAGATTTTGCAGTAATTGCAAAAAATACAAAAGTGCATCTAGGCCTCTGGTACTTATTCTTTATTGTTATTAAAACAGTCAGTTGAGAAAAGCTTACAGGAGAGCAGAGGAGAGAGGATGGTGGATGAAGAGCCCCATCTATTCTTCTGTCTTTCTTTCCTGCAGTTCTGTCAGACTGCAGCATCATTCCCAAAGGGCTTTTAAAAGCACTTTCTGTTCTGCAGAAATGGTAATGATGATTATGATATTATGATGGCTGTAAATCTCTTTTTTTCTGTCTGTCTCTGCAGAGGATGAGTTGTAGCTATCTGCTATGTACCATCCTGCTCTTCGTCGCCGTTCTCCTTGCAGTCACAGTTACGGGAACCATTCTTCTCATGAACCACTACCAGGCTCCGCCCATGTCGGATGGACCCCCTCATATTAGCACCAATCAGGATGAAGCCAATGCGTTGGTGACAGTCGAGAGGGGCGATGGATCACGCATCAATATCTTCATCGACCCTAACTGCCCTGATTATAACAGTAACTTTCTACGACTGGAAGGTGTGCAGACGTCTTTACTGCACTCGCTTACCGATCACGATACAGATCTAAAATCTGTCAAAGGTCAGGACCGCGCGCTATTGGTCAACTTGGCAGAGGAAGTTGCTAAGCTGTCTGCCCATGCAGGACAGCTGAAGATGGACTATGAGTCACTGAGGAGAGGACAAAGCAACCTAGGACAGGACTTGAACACACTGCAGACTGAACAGAGCAGACTTATACAGGTAATGACACACACATACATACATATGTTTTAGTTTCATGTAACCAGGCCAACACAGACTCTATGCCAGCAAAACTCAGTAGAAAGCTCCCCAAATTTCCACAGAATTTGAACGCTCATCCATCACAAAGTTAGCACACATTCCCTACCCTTGTTTGTTTGGTATTGATAAGGCAACTGTCAGCTGTATTTAACATTTAACGTAGAAATTCAATATGCAGAATTCTGCAGTTTCTCTCAAAATCAGTACAGAAAATGCAAAACAAGTCCACATATTCCATCTACAGGAGGACTTACAGCATGTGTATTTGCTATAGAGAGTGTTATGAATGGGGTATTCTAATGTTGTTGGTCTAAACTTTGGCTGGTAACTTTTGAGTATTTGGCTATTGGTGCATAACATGCTAATGGCCCTTTTATATACATTTTGTACAAAATACACCCTTATAGATTTATATAATTAGGTTCTATATCTGTTACTCTTTCCTTTCCTTACATTTTAATTACCTACCTTGCTTTCCATAGTTTATTTAAAATTGTTCTGCATTGTGAATTTTTAAAAAGCTGCATGCAAAATAATTCTGACTGAAAATGGTGTTTACTTTACAACACCATTTCAATCTACAAATGTTCAAATGTATTTTATGTCAGTTACCATTTTACTTTAATTGCTGAAACCCAGTAAAAAGTCTGGAACAATAATAGTTCATACGAAAAGCCAAATGATGTCATACACACAGTAACAGTGCAGTATGATGTTGTCTGCCTAACTGAAGAAGCAACATTGGTACAATAACACCATTAGACATCTGAAAGCAAGTTGCAGTTTCCAAGATGAACAGGGCTTTGCTGAGAAGCAGGTGGAAGCCCAGCACATTCCCACCACTCAACAGCTTTTGTGAAAGCAGAAATCTTCTGGGTAATGGCCAGGATCCTTGTAACATTATAAATGATATGTCTCAAGCTGAGTAATTCTGCTTTAACACGTGCTACACATCCCTGAATTTGACTTTTAGTTGTTTTCCCACTGATTTCCCACTGTTATGTTGTTCTCAATTGCAGCTCATTTACAAAATGCCTCTGTCATTAATCTGTAATTTAGTGGAAGCTGTTTGTCACCATCATCAGGCAGTTTGAAATCTGAAAGCTTGAAATGGAAAGCAATTTTCACTTCACTTTGGTTTTGTTATATAGCATTACAATCAAACTATTGGCAAATATACTTGAAAAATATGCAAGTATGGGTATTCTTGTAAATTGTGTTCACATCAACATCATTGTCAAGCAGATTTAAGTGCAGTTCCTTGGTGCACATTTGAGAAAGCCTTCACAGTAATCAAAATCAACTTATTGGTTAATCGAACCTGAGGCTGCACCAAACCCATTGGTGTAAAAGCAACATAAGAGCACAGTCAATATGACCAGAGGTAATGGAACAAAGATATCAGATGTGTCAGAAAAGCAAGTGTATTTAATAGGTTCTAATATATTTACTGCAGACATGACACAGAAGCTGCATCTAAAGTGGCATATATAGCACAAAAAGGGACATTTACAGGTACATGCATAGAGACTACACAGACATTTCAGGTGATGAAAAACTGTTATGAAATAAGTTAATATTCTGAATATAAAACTATGACTATAGAAGCATGATATTCTAAATAAAAATATTAAATTATAATAAAGATATCGGGGTGGTCAAAGCAGGTCGTATTTTTTAAATGGGTTTTACACAGAATTTGTTTCAAAGCAGCCTTAACTTGGCTGTGTAAAGATGCCTTTATTTGATTTTAAGGTCTGCTGTGTGTCTGAATGCCACAGTTTCACAAAATGTTTTTTAAGTAATTGCTTTGTTCTGCAAGGTTCTTCATAGACAGAAAAGCTGTTCCAGGCCATTTTGTGAATGTGTTGATTTTAACACTAGTATTTTATTATATATTGTGCTTTATGTGCATTATCCACAGTTCTAGTGTTAAAGTCACACACAATGTGTTGATGCCAGCTGGGGACAGAGAAGGGTGATATGAAGATATAGATACCAACTGCCCTGCTGCTGCTTCACGCTCTACGAACTACAGTTTCAGAGCTGTGGAATGACAGATGCTGTCTGTTTCCCTGTGTTAAGTGAATTACCTCCAAGTTAAAGCCTGACTTTAATCGGAATTACGCAGACTTACGGTTTAGGATTAACACCATCTCTGTCTAACCGCGAGTTACTGACAAGCTCCTACACACTGAATTTATCAAACGCGCACGCAGAGACGCGCACAAGCACAAACACGGCGGGAAGGAGTGTAAGAGAGTTGTTTATCGCCACCAAACACCTGTGTGACAGAGAAAAGCGTTTACAAAATCTCCCCTGAATGGAAAATAAACCTTCATTTTCTGATGACTTTTAGACAGGAACGGTGACCCGTGTTTGTGCACGCAGGTGTGTTTGCTGGTGCGTCTGGGCATTTGTGTGAATTTGATTCAATTCAATTCAACTTTATTTATATAACGCTTTTCACAAAAGGACATTGTTACAAAGCAGCTTTACATGTATGAAGCAGCTTTACATGTATGAATGTAAATTGAATGAATTTGAGAGGGTTTTATATTTCTACTGTTTAAATGAATTGTTGAATTTGCGCTTGTGAAATTTGGAAAGACGCAAATAAAGCAGGGCTCAAGCACAGGCTCGTAAAAAGAGCGACAGAGACGAGATTTAGTCACCAGTTAAAATGCGTCATTTAAACTTCCCTAAACCTATCAACTTTTATTAATTAAGGGTTGTTATACCAGTGATTACCTCCCCTCACATGTAAAACAGAGCACAAAAGCGGTTCCTCTGCCTCTGATTAAACCCAATTGTACTGCCAATTTAATTGCTAATTTTAAAAACTAGCGCGGATAGTGCATTAAGGTGGGATTACAGGTTACACATGAAAGCATTTTACACATATGCTCAGTGAACCATCGGAATGTAAGCGCTAATATCCCCTTCCCCCAACCTCCAAAAGTGAATGGTTTTACCTATAAAAGCATGAAATATTGGGAGGGAATGAGAGCATTAAGCTCAGTGTGAATTCATTTCAGCTCCAGTGGCATTTCAACTTTAGTGACTATTCCATTTACGCCCAGCCATTAAATGAAGTAATTCTGCACCGCCAATCATCTCAGCATTACAACCACTTCAGTGATATAAACCCGGAAAAGCCCTGTAGCTAAAGGTTACCTCCTCTGGGCATGACGCTGTCATTGCACTTACATCTGTGTGTGTGTTTGTGTGTATGAATGGTTTTGGGCATGTGTCAAACTGAGCACGATCATTAAAGTTCACTGAGCTCTAAGCTGTCAAGGCTCAGAGTGCATTAGTAAGGGGCCTGTCTGCTTTCCTGACCTGTGACAGAAATGTCACCTCCAGAAATCTCGTGTCTGTCTAATTAACCTGTATACAAGGATGGAAGAATGTACGAAGAATGTAACATTCAAGATTCGGTGGTTCTACCAAATAATAATATATTGTCAAATCAATAAAAGCAAATAAATAAGCAAATAAATTAATAGGCAACTAATCTGCATATGAGTGGAATATGAGTGCTGCCTACACAGAAAATTTCATCATTTTTTTACTGATATATTAAAGTGAAGAAAGGTAATAAGGATGGAAACATTTCTCAGGCCAGACTCGAACCAAGGTCTTTCATAAACAAACAGCTCAACATGTCAGAGCACCTGCACAGACCAAAAGGCCATGCAAAACTGGCTTAATTGTCTTCAGAATCTGCTTTGTGGGACACCAAACTCATCACATGCACACAAGCACACCCTCACAGGAACATAAAGGGTTTTCCATCTAAAATTGTTCAGATCTCTCAGTTTATGAGGGGAAAATACACATAGGTAGGTATGTGTGTGTTTGTGTGTGTGTTTAACAGGGGTCTTATTTCAAGGTAGTCAAGCAATAACAGGCCCAGCTCACTGCCTTGAGCAGAACACCACACCATCATTCTGGCACAAAGACCTTTACAGCTTTATTGCACGTCAGGCATTTGACTTCAAATGACAGGCTGCCTTATGGGAACCATCTCCCAGACAGATTTTACCTTACCATAGGCTACAAGGGATTTTCATTGGACCCTCACTATTTGACAGTGCGCTACAGTGATTCAAAGTTTCCCCCGATAGTATGCCCAGCAAACTGTAGTGTTTTCCTAAAGTTCAACCCATCTGCAGCTGACATAAGAGTTGTTTTCTGTTGGGCTCCAGAAGTATAATTGAATGTGTCGCTGTCCAGGGTACTAAACTGAAACTCAGTATAGAGAAAAATGCCACATAGGCTGATGTATGTTGTTTATGGGCAATGTCACTTTATGTAGACATATTCTCTAAGTGGTTTGATGACTGAAAATGACTAAATTCATTTGAACTTTGCCTATTCATTTTGATATTAAAGAGACAATGCACCTTAAAAAACATTTCTTTAATTGTGCCAGTTTAGCTATTATTAGCCATTTTTTCCATTATAATCCCCCCCACAGATATTAAAAAACGCATCAAAGCACAAATGAGCAATACAATAGCCAGTACATTAGCCTTATGCAACTTAGCCCTAACATACTGGGTATTAGCTATTTAGTTCAACCAAAGTATGTAAGTTCCTTGTGCACTCTATATCTATAGGTCATTTAATCTGTGACTCACAGTTTATTGCCTGAACTGTATTTGTAACTGCATGCTGCCTGTGTAACAGTTTTTTCATATCTCTGTGTTGCAGCTGCTGTCTGAAAGCCAGATTAACATGGTAAAGATTGTGAACTCTGTGAGCGACGCTCTGAACGCAATGCAGAAGGAAACAGGTGGTCTGAAGGCCAGGGTGAAGGCTGACCTGCAGAGGGCGCCAGTCAGAGGAGTTCGCCTTAAAGGCTGTGCTAACGGTGAGAAAGCCTGCCTACCCATTTCCCTTCTTCATCCTTATATGCACAATGTTTGTTGTACTAAAGAGAGCTCAGTATTGTCACAGAGTGCCACCAGTAATATGGTTGACTGAGTTTATTCTGGAGTAACTTGACAGGGCTGTACGAAACACAGACCTGTGTGATTATCCAACATCAGTATCAGCCCTCAGTGATGCTCTTGCATCAAAACAAGATCAAATGCCTGTAGCTATGTTTCAACATCTAATGTAGAACATTTCTTGTAGTGTAAAGTCTTTATAGGAAAAAGTACCGACTCTCTATTAATGTGTGTGGTTTTGAAATTGAATGTTGCAAATATCTTGCTTTTGATTATTTAGTGTATGTTGTTAATCCAGCCTGTTCACCATCTTTTCAACCCCTCTATTCATCCATTTTCCATCTGAGCAGCCTCTGAGATTAATAAGATAAATCGAACAGATTTATCTGTTTGTCTGTCCTACCTGCACCGCTAAACAATTATCAACTCCCACGATCTCGACAACACAACATGCCCTCTCGAAATCACGCTCTGACATTACCAGCTTAGAGTCATGAGCTTTCCAGTCCCAGAGCAGAGGCGCTAATCCTCCCACTGTTGACTCACCCACTCGCTCTCGATCCAAAGAATATCAGGCAATTTCACGGAAAACTGTGTTTAAAGTGTGCATATAACTATTGCTTATTTCTTTCCCCCTGCTGGTCTGAATTCTCATTAGACGAGTGACTGGGAACATGAGGAAAGTGTCTGCGCTTAAATTGCGCTCTCGGGATGCCTAATGTGTCTAAAAGCATTTCGCCACTTTACTTTTAAGATTCTGATGTGTCTGCCGGAGCCACAGGTGTGGTTTGTAATGAAGCCCAATTTAAAGCAGACACTTGTATGCAAGTGTGTGGCAGTAAAGGGGAGAGTGTTTGCTATAATCAGGGAAAAGAATAGCCCTTTCGGGAGCAGAGACCAGTGAACTGAGATGCACCAGCTGCCTTGAAAAGCTGGCATGAAGTCACATTGGCTAACCTTTAACACTGTTCCTTTGGTCATTAAATTAGCCGTGGCCTAGTTTAGCTATTTGCTATCCTGTTGCTACAGGTGATCTTCTTTTTCAGATCAAATCATATTGCCAAAGCATTACAAAAAAGCATACACAATAACAACAATAATAATGTACAAGACAGAACGATAATTTAAAACAATAAAGATGAATAAGATCTCTCTGTGTGTTTCTCTCTCAGGCTCTCGTCCACGTGACTGCAGTGATATATATGCTAGTGGTCAGAGGGAAGATGGCATCTACTCTATTTTTCCCACTCATTACCCTGCCGGCTTTCAGGTCTATTGTGATATGAGCACGGACGGAGGTGGCTGGACGGTGAGTCACAGTAACACTACAACACAGTAACACTACAACACAGTAACACTACAACACACACACACACACATGTGTTTGTGTAAACTTGGGAGAGGGCAGATGCATGGGAATATGTGGTATTACTTTTTTAAATAAAAGTACACATTTATAAAAAATACATATGGGGGGATGGGGCATTCTTCGGACAGAGTCTGGCCTAGGGCCGGGATAACAACACTATAATGATGTTTCCAAACCTGGACCTGAAGGTCCTCCCATAAAGGGAGATTTGATGCTGGTTTGCAGTTTCATTGTGGTTCCCTTGTGGTCGCCCACTACTCCAGTTGTGATCGTTGTGATTGGCGGGTGAAGGAGAAGAGATTATTTGAGTGGGCAGCACTGAAATAAAAGCATTCAATGGAAACTTTGCCACACAGTTAAATGAAGTCATTTTAATGTAGAAAATCATTCTTTTTGCTATAGGTTTGTTGTGCAAACTTGAAGTAATAATATTGTGAAGGACTGGGATTCAAACCTAGGTCGTCTGCACACATGCAACATCTTGTAAAACATCAGACCACACATACTGTCTGTTTTTTATAGTGCTAAGCCACTCTATGCACTAAAGCAATTCTATTAACACATTTTAATATATTTTTGGCCTTTAAGCATTGACTATTGATGTTTCTCTGGCAAACAACAACAAAAAACAAAATCATTAAAGAAGAACATTTTATTTTAATAGACTACTAAATAAATAAATGACATAGATGGATGATGTTAAATTAAAAATAACATTCTAATCCATTTCCAACGTGTCTGGATATGGATTTCTGTACATTCATTGGTTATGGCTAAAACATTTTTGAAGAAGGTCAAATGCATGCAATGAATTAAATGTTTATTTAGCTTTTTTTTAATAAAATAAAGACCTTTTTTTAGTATTGTATAGCATTCGTTAATTTTGATGAACTAAATCAGTCAAGCAGCAAAATCCATTTGTTGGGTGTCGATCCCCCATCTAATACAAACCCATTACCTCATATGCACTTACAATCATAAGTCCACACTGACTCAACAAAGCACAATACATTTAGTAGCATGCGCAAATGTCTTAAACCACACAAAATAACATGTAATCCATCACATTCAAGCCCATTACTGTATGTCCTGCATGAGTTAAAAGTCACAAATGTACTTTAGATATCATATACATTATTTTTTTGCATCTAATCTCTACTCAACCAACCATACACCAAACATCCAGTTGAGTAGTAAAATGCAGATGTACTGTTATCTCTACATCTTAACAGAATGAGATAATCTTTAAAGCTGAAAGATGCTGTTATGTTTGGCTGCCTAAAATGATGAATGTTATCATGATAGTACTTAGCGAGATTGAAGTCTTGATGATGGTGATATGATGATTATAAGGTTCGGTTGTGATAATACATTGTAAGTCTCACTGCATAGAACTGAATTCTGCTGACTACATTGGCTGATCTTTTCTGAACTCTTCCTAAAGAATCAATAACATCTGTATGCACATCGATTCATTTATAAAAATGAATATATAAGCATCACATTCCACACACTCATCCTTATGTAAATAACCACTGAAACTTGCATAACTGCAGGATTCATCAGATTACATGTTTACTGGTGATAATGACCCCTTACATGATTCTTATCTTGATTATATAATCATTGACTCATCTGCATACATCAGCATGTATTGAAGGGGGTAAAAATTGGTGTGACCTTATGAAAGCTTTTGAGAGAGAGAGAAAAGTGTTGGTCATCAGGAGGAAATGACTTGAGACGAAAGAGTCTGTTGTATGCAGTCTGGCAGGCTATTAGTTCTTCATAACTGCCCCACTTTTTGTTGCTCATGAGACTGTTACAACTGGGAAAAGACACCCGCTGTCATAATGTGTGTAAATTGAAAGGAGAGTAATGAAATGTGAAAATCTAATGAGCCAAAGAAGCAAAGATGCATTTGATCTTCAACATGAAGAACAACGAGAGAGATGCAGAGTATGAAACCACGTTTAGAGTTCTGAGGGTGGTGGACATCAAAAAGCCTGTAATAATGTTTGATTCCAGGGTTTCAGGATCACGTGACTCAAAATTAGACATGGTCTGGCACTGCCCAAGGAATCGGAAAAAAAAGGAATTTTGTTTCTAGGCCATTTGGCTCAAAGGTTGTTAGCCAAAACGAAGATGAAATGTTGAACAGGTGGCGCTAGAGGGTTTGAAAAACTGGCATTAAAATGACATTGGAGGTGGACCAGTTTCTCACCAATCAGTGTGTGAAATTCCACAACCTTTTACCATGCAGATCTACGGGACTCCATAGACTATCCATAGACTTGGTCAAAGGCACAATAAAAAAAAATCCATTACTTTTAGAGCACATCCCAAAGGAGAAGTCTAAGCTAAAACGCCAAACGCACACACTAAATATACACAGAAACAACCCTCCCCAAACCTCACCCTCAAACTTCCTGTACAGTTTCAATCCTCAGATTCATTTTTCAGGCGTATTAATTGATCGCATGTGTTTTCAGTCTCATATGCTGACCTGACAATGTAAGCCTGCTGTGGACCGTGTCGCCGCTATAACGAATGGACATGAAAATCGTCGAATTTATAGACTGAGCTCTTCCGAGCCGCTGGTATAGCTACAGCTTTGCCCTAATATGAGAAAAAGTCTTCTCAATCCTCAACGCTCTCATTCATTGGTTCCATCACAGCGCGTATTGCCTGCCCTCGTCCTTTTGTTTCCTCCTGTTTTCATTTCGGTAAAGAGCATGACAGGGAGAAGAGAGAACACTCTTTCCTGCAAGACACCCTGAGCTCCTATAAATAGGAGTGACACTTTTCCTTAGCAATATTGCTAAACAGAGAGAGAGAGAGAGCGAGAAAGAGAGAGAGAATGGTAACAATTCTAACAATTCCATGTTTCTGCTGCACTGATTTTTCTTCAGGTAAAACCAAGCATAGCATTTCATGGTCACGCGCACACTGAGAGCTTTGACAGATGAAAGAACCAAGACAAGACAGGAGGCAGAGGTGTCAGTCAAAAATGATTTTTTATATCTTCTCCCCTGATTTGATCATGCATTACAGACTCATTGCTTTTTTTTGCCTCAATCCCTCTCCTGCTTTTCCACAAGGTCTCTCGCTCACACACGCTTCCATGTATGCACCTGTGCATGCACGCACATAAACACGCTCACTCGCGTACATTATCACCTGTATTTGGTGATATTCCGTATTCCACTCATGACCCACGCTCTGCCCCTGGGTAATGTATTCCACTATTATTATTTTATCTGCTAAAAGGAGACTAAAATGAGCACTCTATAAATCATTTATGTGTGCAGATCTATTAGAGTGCTACGTGATCCGGCATTATCAAATGGTGCTTTTATCAAAAGTACCCACAACTCCTCTCTGAAATATTAAAAAAGAGCTGGAATGTAAAAGTTTTAGATTGAAACTCAATTTGTGGACACGCTGTGGGGGGAAACCTGGACTTGGAATGCAAGCTGTTTTTTCCAGCTGGAAAAATGGTTTTCAATGTCCGACTGTTTCATATTGCTCATCCATTTTTCATAACCCGGTTGTATATTTCTAAATGCATGTTTTTAAATAATTTCACAGGGCAGATGCAATTGCACAGGTCTGTAGCTGTGATTTGATAGAACAAGCCTCTGTTTTCATAACTTGTTCCATCGTGCAGGATTTATTGTGTGCGATTCGTTTTTGACATGCAAACGAGGGGTTGGAGTTTTAGACATTATAATGAAATAGAGGCATAGGGAGAAATTTAAAAGATTAGTTAACCCAAAATAGAAATTCTGTCATCATTTGTTCACCCTTATGTCATTCTAAGCCCAGTTGACTTCCTTTTTTTCTGCAGATCACAGAGATAATTTAATGAATATCCAGTTGGGTGAATTCGCTACAGTACTGAGACAGACCACTCACTTATTCTATTAGTTTTATCTGAAAGAATGTGCAAGACCTGACCTTTCCGAAATTACTACCTTTAGTGGTGAATAACTATGTATGTGTGTTATATTCAACTAGACTGTTAAGTGAACCATTCTTTTCCTATTTGGGTGTTTACACAAAAATGCCCCTCCAGAAAAATAATAGAGCAAATATGGAATCAGGCTTCAGCATCACACAACCTCTCTTTCCTTCTTGTTCTGAGATGTGTACAGTCAATGATAGTCTCAGGTTATATATCAAGCGTGATTCCGCCTCTTCTGATTGATCGTTCCGTACTGATCCAGTAATTCCGTATCCACAGGAGAAAAAAAGAGCAGGAAAAGGGTGATAAACGGTGAAAAATAGGTTTACAGACAACATTGGTGAAAGAGAGGAATGCACTTAAAGATGCAAGGTGAATGGGTACAAAAGGGTGTGCAAATTAAGAATGAAATAGTGCCATTTTAGATGCAGATTCATAACCGTGCTAGAGCTCAATACGCTTACAAATACTACCATACAAATGTGATAGTATCAGAAAAACATTCAACTGTATATCTGAACTGTATAACTGTATATCTTTTCCTTGCTAGCTACATTTTTTCTCTTCTTGTATCTAGATCTCTCTTTGTCTCTATGTCTATCTCTCTTTTATAGCATTTTAGTCATTATGGTTAATGATTGTTGCCATCCTTGTTAAATCCAAACATCTGCTTTGAGTGTCTTTTAGACGAGGATTCTTGCCTTGTGATGTAATCAGCCTCACTGCCAATCACGGATTAAACACTGATCTCCTAATCACAATGTGGTGTGGAAAACCCAAAAGCTGATTTAAGCTTATCGGATCAGATCTCTGGCTGGTCACACCTGTGTGTTTGGGTTTTCGCACAGTAAATTTGTAGGCTTAGTTTGTGTATGTATGTGTGAAAGGCATACAGTGACCCCAAAAGAGGATTTGGATACTTAAGCCACATTAAACAATTTATGAATGTCATTGCATTGCATTAGCATTTCAAGGTAACTGGCATTTATCTAAAAGAAAAGAGCGCATTTACACATTTACACGTATAATTTATTAGGCTTTAAATGGTTTAGACAATAAAAAATGTATCTGGCACTTCCTGATTGTGGATTATGTGTATAGTGGAATGAATGACACCAGTGTTTAGTACTGTATGTGAGGACACCTGTTTGGACTTGAGGGGAACTGATGTCATACATGCAACCTCGATACTAACTGGTTAAAAAATGGCTTAAAATGTGAACTTAGTTCTGAGAAAGATCTACTTCTACTTCGTTTGCTTACTTTGATATTTCATTGTTTAATGCAATGAAACCATAATTGAGGCTTAAATGCATTTTATGGTGACTATATTTTTACAGCGACGCCTGTTGTAATCAGTTTAGGTTGAACAAACCAAATGCATCAAGAGCTCTAGCAGCTGTTAGCTTCCTTCAGGTGACAATTTTGGCAAATGAATGCACACACAACTGTTTTTTTGCTTTTTGAGACAGACACATTGACTGTCTCGTTGATAGATTGACAGACGCATTGATCTCTCAATGGCCGGTAAACTCCAGGGCCTCAGGCTCCAAATCATTCCATCACCCCACTAACACGCTTCTTGTTCAGTGCACGAGGGTTTGTCTTTTAGTGGACTCATGAAAACAATGAACAGAGATGCCTTATGTTCCTTATCTATCTCCCAAGGGTTCTTCTCACTTGTTTGAGCACTCTGAAGTGAAGCTTTGAAGGCTACAGCTCCTAGAAGAAGAAGCCGGAAAGCTGAATTTCTTTTATTCTATTTTTAATCTTTCTGATCGTATTTGTATGATAGTATATGTTTTAATAGTAGATATGTAAAGATAGATCTTGTGAAATCCTTTTGCAATGCAGTCATAGAGACCTCAATAAATCAGAACACCAAACGCAGTCTCTTGATTGGCTATTTGCTCTTAAACTTGCATTTCAAATCAACACTTTTGTTTTTCAAATCTTGAGATTCACTCATCAGTGCATTTAATTCATTAACCATAAATAAATATGTGTCTAATTTTAAACAGTGCTGATCTGAAGTACTTACCAGGTCTCAGTATCTATTACTATGTGTTTGCCAAATTCATTGTTTTACAGAGCTCAGAGTTAAGTTATAACCCTAGTATTCTGTAGTTAAGTCACAATAAATTATTCAAAAATGCTTTAGTATAAATCAATCATTCCAACCAAACCCAAATCTTACTAATATTTTTGGTCTTACTATTAAAGTACAAATGTTTTAATTTGTATTGTCTTAAATTAATAAAAAAGATTTACAAAAACCTTAATTAATTTCACACATCAAACTATAAACGTTAAGTTTTAACTGTCTGGATTCCTGCAATATATGTAACGACTGATTAATGGCCATAATAACTTTAAAGCCAAGGAACATAGACAGTCCTCATTTCCTCTCTCACGCTGAGAGTCCAGTAAGAGCACATTTCATATCTGAGTTATTATTTATTAAAAGTGAATCCTTAAGCTAAATGTAAGGCCATAGAAGTTCTTTAAAATGCAGTTTCATTGGATGGAGCTATTAATGAAATCTAAAAAAAATGAAAATAATTGACCCTACACAAATTAGGAATTTTAACTGCCAACGCTTGACCGGGGTCTTCTGAATATTTTATTAAAGAAATAAACTTAAAACATTAATAATTCATAATATTAATAATGCCATAATATTTCAGTCATATTGACTGAGGATTTTAAAAGGTGCCACAATAAATGTCAGGCAGCATTCGAATTGCCCTGTCCAAAGCAAACAACAGAGCGCTCTTAAAAAAAATCATTTTTCACCTCCCGAACCATATGCTATAATAGGATATCAATTTCATAAAGGTTCTGTACTACACAACAACAGAGATGGCAAACACCACTGCGATGCCCTCAGCTGCTGTAATCCTCTGCTGGGGACTTTAATTAAAAGAGAATCTTTAATTAGTCGAGTCTGCAGCAACTGACATTTTGGGTGCAGTTTGTCATTTGCAGTGAAATGGCAGGGCCATGACATAAAGACCACAGGGCGAGATTCACAGATCACTGCACTGTAAGACTGCACTGGATCAATTACTGTAAACACCAGGGTGTAAACAGGTTAATATTAGATGAGGTGACGTGATTTGAAGTCTTTTAATTGTGTGAATGAGTGATACATCAGACAGTTCATAGAGCTTTTTGGTGTTTTTCTGTCTTATTTACTTAGCTAAAGCTATTATCTATCTATCTATCTATATCTATCTATAAATATATAACAAAATAATAGTAGTGGACAGTATGAATTTTATGTAATATTATATCACATTATATCACTTTCTGTTTTTTATTTACTAAAAATTCTGTCCCAGATGTGAACCACGCGTAAAGTCATAAAAAATATGATCTTTTTGGTGTCCGATTTTTTTAATATCAAGCCAATATAAAATACTGCAATGCAAACATTATATCAGAATCTCCACAGTATTCTTACCATTGCGCTACCATTACAAAGTAATTATTTTAAAAGATATAGACTATGTGAACAGTAACGAAATGTCGCTATGCAACATCAATAATGATCAGCTGCAGGTGCTGCGCGGCGATACAACTAGCAGATCGGTAAGGAGTTCATAGCTGGGCTTTATCATAAATAAACAACATCCCTGGACCAGTCAGCACCAAGGATGGGAACTATCTGTTTTATTAGCTGTCATACCACCTAGCCCTGCTAAATAGTATTACCATAAATTTCTAAGCCCTGTCACGGCTAGGAGAGAGATTGTTCTGATCCTGAAATCTGTTAAATGACAGGAACAGAGGGAAGGAGGGTGGCCTACTTCAGTTTTCACCTTCATTCTCTCTCTCTCTCTCTCTCTCTTTCCTCCTTCACTGTCTTCACTGACAGCACGGTAAGACAGTGATGGTCAAAGCCCCTTTGACCTTCACCGCCTGCCTGCCTTAAACCTGTGGAAAAAAGATATCACCAAAGCGTGATTGTATGTGTGTGCATGCATGTGTAATTTCAACTTTGACAGCAATTTCTGCCTCAGTTTTGTGTAGGCAGGGTTGATCTCCCAGGAGCCTCCAGGGCAGCTACAGGGTGAGTATGACAGAGGAATGAGCAGAACCTTAAAGATGATTGACAGACGTTGCCCTGTACCGACTAAACCACGTTTCTTTCTCTTACTTATTCCAATAGAAAACAAAAGGATTACGAATAATTTGGACCAGATATTCTAATGACCAGGATGAACAACCATCAAAATCAGCATGTGATTAAAGCAAACTGATGCGTAGTTTACGCCCATATGACATGAAAATTGCATTGATAGGCTCCGTAAAATCATTTAAAATGAGAGTTTAGTTTCTAAAGTTGTAAAACGACATGAAGACAAAACACGATGCAGTTTAATTCGTAATAGGCTTTAAACTTTGTATTCAATGCATCAACCAAATTAGAACAATTATCAGATTTGAAAACATATAATTTACCCAGAGGGATTACAGATAATGCAGAAGAACAGAATGAGAGCCCCGAGTGTTGTTTATCTGACAATAATGCCCTGAGTATCTTTCTACAGCACAGAAAACACATATAATCTCTCACCCACACACAAACATTCAGCACCTCACGTTCAGACGTGTCAGTAATTTTGACAGGCTAATTATATGGGTTTATTTGATCCCTTTTATTCTGCACACATCTGCATTTATACCTCACAGACCATTTTGGATCAGTTTGACACCTGATGTTTTGGTTGAGTCTGAACTCGGATTTGTTTGTTCCCACTGGTACATTCGTTACTCAGCATGATTTATCCTGTTTCTGTCAACCAATCAGATGGGGTTGGGTTTAAATCTAATAATGAAAACACATATCAATTTAACTGAATCACATATGAAGGATTTCTCTGCATACCACTACAAATTTCCCAATACTCCAGTTATTATAATTCTGTTCTGTCAATGTACACACAGTATGTGGATGTGTCTATATGTAAAGAGATTAAGAACTTTCAGAGTTCTGTTCTTGAGTAGATGAAGTGATTATGTTAGCTAATGCATTAACTAATGCTAATAAACGGGACCTGTAAATCTTTACCAATGATATATTATTATAAGATCCTAATCAAGTTTGTCAGTGGTGAGCTGTTTTATTGAGATGTTTGTTCATATTCTTCTCTGCTATGAATTAATAGAGACTATGAATTAATAATTCACTATTATTAAGGGATTACTTTAGCGTAGAGCCCCAACATCATAGAGTAGATCTGCTTCTTTCAAAAGCTCATTGTTTAAAACATCCACTCTGAAACTCTACTGGAGGCGTGTGAGATTACAAGAGTTTACTTCTCAGGAAAAAACAACGAGTAGCAAAATACTTGCACAAAACAGCTTAATGCTCTTCTTAATTTAAATGTAATCTGTTAGAAACATTTACAAGATCTTATTTGTATTTTTGAGCTGATATTTATGCACATTTACCATCAGTCATGGCAGTGCCTCTAACTTCTAACTACTTCTTGTAAACTCAACTAACAAGATTTTATCCACATATATTAGTTTTTAATTGGTAATGTATCTTTATATGTTATTGTTATTATTTTGTGTGTCAGGTGATTCAGCGTAGGGAAGATGGATCGGTGAACTTCTTCAGGGAATGGGACTCTTACAGAGAGGGATTTGGGAAAATCACTGGAGAGCATTGGCTCGGTAAGTGTGTGTGTGTGTGTGTGTGTGTGTGTGTGTGTGTGTGCGTGTGTGTGTGTGTGTGTGTGTGTGCGTGACAGACAGAGAGCCTGTGAGCATAAACTGTGATTATCTGTGTAAAAACCTGCCTGTAAAACACCTGCACGCTCTCTCAAGCACATACAGCCAGACAGTTGTACTCTCTTCTAAGTGTTTCCACACATCTGTAAACTGCAATTTAAGTAGGAATGCAGACCTGGTCCCCAGACCTGGTTACCATGGAATCCAGCTCAGTGTTGACTCAGAACATGGACAACAATTCAGAGAATGTTGTTCACACTAGTAAGTCTGCTGTGAAAACACACTAACTAAACCTGAATGCTCATTACCAATAACAATACCCTCTGATGGGCCACAGACAGTATGGGTGGACCAACCCCAGGGCTGTACCTTGATTCCACTGCTCTAATCCTTTTATTACTGCATGGTCACATACATCATCAACTCCATTGTTTAGCTTGCTGATGACTCTGGTGATGATCTCAGCTAATGATGTTCCTGTTTTGAGTTTTGCATTGAGTATGTTTTCTTACAGTCTGGAGCTTACAGAAAGTACATTTCACTACTTCTGTGGCAAATATAGCCTAAAAAGCTTTCACAATTTTCATCTTTGGTAAGTGATGGTAGTGGGAAGTGGGGAGTGGGGGTTCTAACCTGATCTGAGACAGACTAAATTAGAGCATCATACGGTAGTTCCACCTGATCAGAGAATGAACAGCAGCGCTCGTTTCCTCTACTTCTCTTCATGCAGCTAGTGGAATCAAATCAACAAGAAAGCCCAAATTGCTGTGTTTACCATTTTTATGAGCCAAAACAGCTTTTGACAGCCAAAGCATTATAATCAAGCTCTTAACCTGCAGAGAGGTTTCAACTAGAATCATTTATTGTGTGTGCTGGTGCTTTTGTTTCTCAGTGCGCAACATGAGATGAGCAGTGGCGACTGGCTTGCCGGTCTTTGCTAAGATATAGAGATCTTGGGAATTTAGAGGACACATGAAACCAAACTGTGATCTGAAACCAAAGCTCTAAAGTCATAAATTGGTGGAACGTGTGCAGGATGACAGATGGATGTGACATCGGTGACCCATGAGAACGCAGATGAAGATATAGTCAATGGTTGGTTTGTCACACCTTGTGCTGGTGTGGCCAAGTAAGGCTCCTGTGCTCTAGGGCATACTTACAAATGAAAATAAATTCCCTTTGTCTTTTCTATGCTAAATAGATTTAAATCAAAGTGACATACAGTTTGGTTTATTCAAGTGAACTCTCCAACCTCATTTCTACGTGCACACTCTTTCGGCAGACACAAATATACTGTTTTCGCTGTGCACTGTGTCGCAGATGGATGGCGGCCATTGCATTTTCTATAGAGTTTACTGCTGTGTTTAGTCCCCACAGGCTGAAAGAGGCACAGGAGTAGCAAGCAATATTATATTCTCACTGTGAACTGCCTCTCGCCGTCTCGCACACACATAGAGATCATTTACCCCTGAGATTTAAATAAAGCTTACATCATGTTCCTTTTAACCGATCAAAATCCCAGGTGTCTTAATTTTTCTGCCTCACCTTTGACACTCCGTGTCATCAAACACTTGCAAGCTCATGAGAGTTATGGTGGTGGCAGAAACTGCCCTTGTTGGATGAATCAGGGCTGGTTTTGTGATATAGAGCAGTTTTGGAAAGCAAAGCATGCCCCGTTTCAGTCTGAATCTCCAATCTGTGCCAAAATAGAAATGCTTGCGTTCAAAAGTACAGGTCTGCCAATATTTCAGAAGTTGACTTTTATTCATTTATTGATTTTCTTTTTTCACATTTATTGCAGCATTTTCTATTTTAAGACTGAGTTAAATTTGTATTGGACGTTGCTTTGAAGTACCTTGGCTGTACTGATTTTATGAGGAATTATGAAAGAACTCATGAAATCACTTGAAGATTACAGTGTTCCTTACTGTGTTCAAGCATTTAGTGATGAACAAGGAAATCTGGTAATTTTTTATGAAGCAAATAGACGTCACATTTTAAACATTTTACATCACAGCCAATAACAATATTGTCTACTTGGAAGATTGTATTAGAGAGAGGGGGGATTCTCATCTGGACACAAACTTGAATACGCCCTGTGTGCAGGATGAGTCATCAGTTTGTTTGGTTTGGTTATCCTGGAAGAGAAAGACTAATATTAAATACAGCATGTATTTGCTAAGGTTTTGTCAACCTTTAGGATTACAGTAGCACATACACTGCCAGTCAAACGTTTAGGATCACTTATTCAATTATTATTAATATTTTTTCCACATTTTTGAATAATAGTAGGATTAGATAACACAAAGGTAGTTATGGGAATTATGTTGTGACCAAAGAGAATTTCAAATAAATCAAACCATGGGATATTTGAGGATATTTAATGTAGCCACGCATTGCCTAGAATTTGCAAAAATGTTCTCTTGGCATTTTACCGTCTAATTCTGTAGAGGCATCACCCTGTGTTGATTTTTAAAAAGAAATAAAGGCGCTCCCATCTATGCTAGGCTCCTATTGGCTGCTTTTAGTCATTATTCAGTCCAAGTCATCCACTTCTAAAACATTATTTTTAATGACAAAAATTAATTTAAGTTGGCTTAATTATATTCATGTCTGCAAAACTAATTTCAAACATTTAAGAAAACTCATTTAGACTAAAAGTCTGTTTAGATCATAAAAAGCATTCAGGCAAGTGATCCTAAACTTCTGACTGGTAATGTAGTATCAAAGCTAATAGACGTGATCGCAAAACTCATCATAATTTTGACATCAATTTTGACTAGTTTAAAAGCCTCAGATAATTATAAAATGTAAACGATTCTATAATTTACATTTAATTACAGATTAAGTTTCTCAAACTGCAATAACAATCAGGAATAGTCTAGTTTCTGACTATAGGGACCACAATACTTTATTTTTCAACCTGGACTCACCCAGAATATTTAAAAACATTCAGTCCTATGTTTGGAAAAATATTTTCTGCCTATTTATAAGTTTCTTGATGCTTGAGTATCTGGAACACAGTGTCAAGTGAAGCCAGACAAAGGGCAACCCACATATCTGAACTTAAGATTGTTGTTTTGCATCCGTTTCTAGTCCTGTTTGCTTGTTCGCTCTTGTCTTGACTCTCAAAAGTAAAGAGCGTTGAACAGTGTAAGAAATTTTGTAGCTCATTTGTGCTGTTTATTAGGAAATAGAAAATCGTATTTTTAAAATCACTGCAGTTGACTGAATATTAACTGTTTAATATGACTCAGTGGGAAGCACAACACCCTGTTCTTTGTTCTGTTCTCATAAAAGTTCCAGCTGAACAGAAACTAGAGTCATATAGTACATCCTTGCTAATATGACCATCTTAGATCAGCATTATTTCTGCTCTAGTTAGTGCTGAACCAGCAAGTGGTCCATCTTAACCATGCTGTATGAGCAAGAAAGTGATTAGTTTAAAAGTGGACTAACTGTCCTCGCTGACCAATTAAAAAGACACTAAAACCACAGTGAACAAATCAGCCAGTGCAGGCTTTGAATTCAGTACATGATGGACAGAAGGTACCAGAAAGTAGTATTTTGATTTCATTTTATTTTCCTTTCTGCAGTTCATCTGATATGGTCAGTGAAAATGTGGGAGGCAGAATGTTTAAAAG
The DNA here is from genome assembly GCA_036877575.1 of Botia almorhae. NCBI lineage: Eukaryota > Metazoa > Chordata > Actinopteri > Cypriniformes > Botiidae > Botia > Botia almorhae. The sequence goes on from JAZGTJ010000013.1 coordinate 419,707, forward strand.
ATGTTAAAAAGAACAGTTTTTCTTTATTTATATTTTATAAATGATCCAGTGAGTCGTTAACCAAAGAGAGAACATAGGAAAACAGCAAGTCCATCAACTAAAACAACATCATTAACTGTTGTTTTAAACTGTGTACCTAATTATAACAAGTGAATAACTATTACACAAATATTTTTAATTTTATTAAGCTATAGCCCTGCTAAGTTGTACAAGCACCAGCAGCATATAAGCTCCTCCCACTAATAAACTGACCAATAATTGATCTGCTCAGTAAATGTTTCTGTTCGATATGCATCATAAAAATGCACAAGGAAAGCTAAATTAAACATTAGCATTGGTCATACGCTGTGGATGGAAATGCATTGTTGTATTTGTTCACTTTATTAATATTAGGTTGGGGATTGGAAAAATCATCTGTTTACTGGATCATATTAATCAGCCAAAAGGAAAATATATCACAGCCCGTCTCCCTTTATACACTCTTTTAATATACTAAATATAGTCTGTTTTATATACATACTTTCATGTACTACAGTATATAATATAAAGTTTAGTCAGTATTGATTTTGCCTCCCAGACAGCATGAGCAGTGTGGATAGTCCCTGTGGACAGCGTTCTTTGAATAAACAGACAGCATGCTGCAATGCATACAGTTATTAACACACTCCTGCACACACCCTAAGTAATTGGTGAATGTTGAGTGGACATACTTGATCAATTCAGTTTCTTTTGACACACCCATTTTGGCACCAATCAAATTGATCCAGTTACCCCGTGCAGGTAGTGTCTAAAGCCTGTGTTTAGAGTTGAAATGTCAGTAGTGTTGCTTAAATATAAGTTAACCTCTTTGTTTTGTTTTAGAGAAATATTTGACACTTACACTAGTGGGTGTTATGGGGCTACATCATTTTTCTGATTCAAAACAAGCCGCATTAGTTAGAATGATGATTAGAATGATAACCAATCTTTTAACATAAAAATATTTCACTGAAAGATGTTTCTGAGGTAAATTAGCTATAGATAGAAGGTATTTAAACATATTTTGATCGTATCCCTAGAGAAATGTAATAAACCATAAATTAAAATATCTCCGAAATTAAAGTTTGTTCAAAGAAAAGGAGCACCATCGCATAATGAGTCACTTGATTTGATATTTTATTCAATGCAATTAAATTTGAATTGCAGATTACAGCCTGTGTCCAAATACTTTGTTGCTACTGTACATACAAATGGTGAATGTCATTTTTTTAAATAAGGACTCTTGGCAGGTGGAAGGGCACACGTGTCAAAGAATTCCTTTGATGTAGGGCATCAAGGAAAGATTCTCTCGTCTAGCTTCCCTCATTTCTGTGCAATGGTGTAAAAACAGTCTATAAATCAGAGTCACCTGATTTTGTTCTGTGAGTTTGTATTTGTACCGTTGCTTTGTGTTTGATATCCACTTGTATTTGGGTTGCTGGGTCACTTCTAAACAGGAAGTCAGGAAATAATGAAAATGCAAAGGAAAAGATAAACGTCGAAGTCTTTCATTCCCTGTCTCTCTCTTTTCCTCTACATAATGTATAACAGGAGATATTTATGTGAACTTGTGTGTATGAGTTTTATATGAGTTATTATTCGTGTATATGTGAGTGTATGTATGACACAGGCTTGTGTGATGTTTCTTTTTTAAACGTCAAGAAATAAAATCCATTTACGCTTTGTTACTTGATAGAAAATCAAGTAGAATACGTCTCCTTAAAGACTGGCTTTCTACCTTCAGGAAGATTTATTTATTTATTTTCAGATCATTTAATGTGTCAAAACATCCTTTAGCTTCACAGCATCAGAGCTTGAGATTTTGCCTCTTTTGTTGTGATGGAGCACCAGGCTGAGCTCTCGCAGGGGTCCTGTCTGAATGTCAGATGCTTCATAACCAGCGTTTTAGCCCTGGCTAATGACGGCTAACTGCAGTAATCTCCGCTAAACGCTAGCAGCTCCGGCAGCTTTGTGCTGCAGAGCGTGTAGGTGGTTCATTAGTCCTTTTAAACATACAACAAAATGCTGATAACTCAGAAATGAGCTCATTTCATAAACCTGGCAGTGGAAAAATCACACTGACGTAATCATGAATAACGTGCTTGTTGAAGATGATTATGTGCGGAAGGAAAGTGGGCTAATGGACAAAAATGCGAGGTGGGTTGTTTTTTAGTTAAAAACAACAAATAAATGTTTCATTTTTATAGGTCCAAACTATATCGAAGAGGAAGATAAATGTTTAGTAAACTGTCCTGCAACATTTATTTTTAATCACTTTACATGACTTAATCATTTTTAGTCACTTTACATGATTTATGTGCCCAAGTTATATGGTTTATGGTTAATTTGTCAACAAGACAACTTCCAAGAGTTTTGTATTCATTTATGGAGATATTTAGTGCAAGTCTGTCACCCTTATGTGAAAATGCTGTTGGAGTTCTGATTGATTACAACAGCATGTGCGCAGGGTGTTGAAAATACCTCCCTTGAGGAGAAAACACTATTTATCTTTTAAGAATGGCACATTATTGCCAGCACCAGTGCCCAAGATGGAAATTATGGATAGCTCCATGAGGTGCTCAGAGGCCATTATCTTCATCAAAGGCTGAACCGCTGTTAGGCAAAGATCATTTTACACAGGCTTTTGCAAATTAATTTCTACCTTATTCTTTTTCTGTTGAATCTATGTGTTGTCATAACAGAGAAACACAACAGCAATTCCGTTCAATGATCCAAATAAGCCTTACTCCAATATAGCTGCAGACTTGAGCATATCTATTACTGTTTTTGTAGTAAGTTAAGACAACAGTAACCGAATAATGTAATGTTGCTTTATTCTACTGCTAATAACAAGGAGAATCTTTACCTGACTCATGAGCTTCTTTCATTTGCTGCAAAGCCCAAGTTGTAAACAGACCCTTGTTATTTTATTTATGGCTTTTTGGGGGGTGAGCTTTAAAGTACGAGACAGTGTATAGTAGCAGAGAACTGGTAAGGCATCAGGTCTCAACACAAATCAGTTTTAACTTGCATCCCGGTGAACTGCTGGCTATTATATGATGGTAGCACATGCGCTACCCACTAAATGTATTTGTGTCTCTGAAACTTGAGACGTTTTGAAACACAGCTTTGTGCACATTTAAGGGGAGGGTCATGGACAGCGTTATCCATTGACATTTATCTTATTTGGAACAAATCCAATTGAATTAGATTGAATAACCAGTGTGTTAAACTGAGATCCTCTATCACTGGAGAGAAGCTATGACAGAGGAGATCATTATCACTTCCTATTGAGACGTTTAGACATTTACTTCACCCATCATCAGCACTTTCACTTTTATTTCTCTCCTTTCCGGTTGTAAGTTCTCACACTCTCAAATTAATTATATCAACATGAATTATGATGGTCTAACGAAGAGCATCCATTTTCTGTGCAGACTCACATGTTGCCCCTCCATAATTCTTTCACACACACACACTAATACACATGCAAACTGAAGCACAGCGAGTGCACTTTCCATAATGCACCAGCTGACACTGTCCATGGGTGTCATTGGAGCTTAATATTGCTAAGAAATATGATACGCATAAAAAGAAGGTGGAGAATGAAGAGAGAGAGAGAGGGGATGCTGAGATGAAAGATATTTAGAGAGTAAGTGAGGGCATTCATTTCATTCCAGTGTCACAGAGGTGAAAGTAAAGTCATGCTTACACTTCCATGGTGTGTGTGTGTGTTGTATGTACCTCTTTGAGACCAGTAGATTTTTGAAGATGGAGCTCATTCAAACCTGTTGATGCATAGATGACATTGCATTTGTGGTTCATTTGTGATTTATTTGTGACTTATTCCCTTTCTCTAAATTGGATCACCCCCGTCCCTTCTTATTCTGCCCCTCTTTAATAGTCTTCATTAAGAAAACTAGTCATCCCTGTTAATCATCTAGATGGCTCAGCACTTTTTGTTTGTGTTTAAATAAAAAGGGAAAGTTTATCTATAAAATCTTTGTTCTCAACCTTCATACTATCTACTAGGCAGCAACCTTGTAAGGTGACATGCTAACTGTCATTAAACCTAATTGCAGATTAAACAGGTACACCTAGAAACTCACATCAGAATTTATTTAATATATTTAGATGTTTACATGTTACGCAGTTATTACTCAATACTTAATTAAAATGCCTAAAACTGCAAACACGTGCAAATGTTGTACATTGTAATTTAACACGTTTAACATGTAAATTGTTTATTTTTTACATAATTTTCAATATTATTTCTTCTCTAGCCTCCGTGTGCTATCTAGGTTTTATTTTTACTCATTGCATTCTGGGATTGCTTTCTTTGTAAAAGATAGATGTGATGGTGCCTTAAATTTTGTCCAAAACAAGATATCTTATAAAATGCCAGCTTTTTGAAACAGCCTGCCAGGAAATGCTTTGAAACAATAGATTTTCGAATGGAGTCATAGCATTTTGTGAATGACAGGTATATTCTCTGACAATCTGCAGAGCCTTTGTATGAGATCTGTATTCACAGATTCTGTGTGGTCACCACTACTAAACCACAGCTCTACAACATTTGATTTTGGAAATCTGACCCTGTGATATCATCATGAACCATTTCCATTAACATGTTCACTCATCTGTTGCTATGGCCACAGGGTTGTAGAGCATGTAACAGGCAGTGTGCTTGGATAAACACTTTATAAAGAACACTTTATAAAGGCGTTTTTTGTAAAACTCGTGGAAATTGTCTCTCAGAAAACAGGATTATTTCACAAAAATGTGTACTGTAAATGACCTTAATGTCAAACTAAGACTGTATAACATTGTTCTGTAATGTAATCTTGAGGTTTTTTATATTACAAGCTGAATTTAGCCCAAACAGGATTTCTGTTGCTATTCAGAAAAGGGAATAACAATTTTCTCTTGATTTGATTTGAAAAATGACTACTGAAGGTATACTGGAAATATTATTATGTTTCAAATCAAACACTTTGACTGGATACACTGAGGTTTGTGTGAGTCATTTCTCTCTCTCTGCACACTGCATTTGAATATCTGTACACATGTGACACGTACTGTGTGTCAGGAACTGAGTTAGCAACTACACGGCTGCTTTTTTCCTCAGGGTGTCACTTTCTCCGGCTTGCTCCTCAAGCTCAGGTTTTCCATCTGTAACTGGATTCTGGAACACAGTGAAAATAGGTGACAGTCTCATCCAGAGCTGCTGGTGTACCTCAGGGCATCTGTTCCGATGTCTTCATCCACTCCCAAAACCCAACAAAAGCTATACTGCTAACTGAGGCCATACAGTGCTGTCTGCATTATTTTAGCACATGTCTCTGTAAAGAATATAGATTAGTCTAGATATCTTTTCTAAAGATATCTAGACTAATATATCTATCTAGATATCTAGACTAGATATCTATCTTTTCTAAAGATATCTAGGCTAAGAGCAGTTTGCGTGGTGCAATTCTCCAGTTTCCAGGCTGCTTCTGAGTGTTTGGTTGTGACTACTGGAAACTAGTATACATCACAGAGAAGCTAGTATGGAAACATGTATGCGTTACTTCAACTCCAAAAATGAGGCAGTCATGGTTTTTACAATACGAAAAGTGTGCTCTACTCACTCATGTATAATGTGTAGATATATGCTCCATCATATGATCATTATTTGCTGAATTATTGGATACATGTTAGCTAGAAAATGTGAAAATGTGGATCAGGATCTGGAGCTCAATTTGCATAAATTTGCACTGTAATAAAAAAAAGAGTTTAAATACAGTGCAGCACTATTGCAACACATTATAGTCTTCGTTGTGAAAAAGTATTAACTGTTTCTTTGAAAACACAGTTACCACGTTGATCCATTTCTGTTTCTGCCAATTGCTCTGATTGTGTTTTATGAAGCTGCATTTTTCATCTTCAAGAAAAATGTGATTAATTTTGGGTCGCTCTGGTGTGTGTGTATACTATTAACTCGCATACCTTTGTATGGTACATCTGTGTGAGCTTCTCCCTTTGAAGATCTTTCCGTCTCTTCTCTTGTCCTGATGGGAGAGAGTGGGAATAGACAGGTGTTTAAAGGCAACCCCTCTACTGCCTGCCCTCTCCTCTACCCTCCATTCCTCCATGCCTGCCCTACACCCCCCCTCCCCCCACATTCTTCCTCGTCCGACACACACTTCACATTCCAACTTTTCTTTTACTCTTTGATTTACTTTTTCAGCAGAGAGTCATATACAGAGAAAAAGCACGATAAATATTTTAACTCTTAGAAATGTCATTGAAATAGGCAGAAAGAGAAAAAGAAAGTGTAATGACTGTTTCCTTCAGTAAAAACCATGTGAATATGGAAGAACTCGGAGGATATTTATAAGCACTCAGTGCATATCCCCTGAAACATACTTTTCAAATCTAAGCAAATAAATCATTAATATTTGAACCTTTTACTGTGGCACAAAGAGAAATGTAGCAGTGCACTGTGTATGAATTGTTAATGAGCCAGACTATTGTATCACTCTAATTAGGTGCAAATCGAAGACTTTTAACACTTAATCAGTATGAAGATGATGCCTTTTGTCTGGTAAACTGATGATAAATCTGACGCAGCACCAGTTTTAATCATGTTAGGTGTGGAATCCATCTGACATTAAAGTATCAGGTTGATGTTAAATGGTATTTCCTAATCTTATGATGCATGATGATAAACAAAAATTTTATAGCATTTTTTAAATGTCCTTTGTGAAAAATCGTACATTTGGGGACACAGAATATGACATAAATAAATCTAATTTGTTTGCATGTGCTAAAACTCCTTTAAAGATGTAGAGATACACTCCTAACATATGTTTATGCTAATTCATTTGAGCTTTTCTACAATGTGGTTTTGCTGGGATCAGATTGACCCCGAACAGAAGCAATGTTACATGGATACCAGTCACAGAAAAGTGCTTGCCAAGGCTCAATAATATGTGTCTTCTGGGTTTTGAACTTTATTAAAATAATTTAAAGGGAAAAAAATAGCATTATTTTTGCACATTTTACTTCATTAGGGTCTTGTGTTTGGGGTCTCAAAGAGAGCACAAACATAAAATCTCAGCAAAACACAAGGGTAGAGAGGATAACTTGTCTTTGTGTGTGTGTGTGCATATTTAAGGAGAAAGGACTATATATATATATATATATATATATATATTTCCTTTTATTTCTGCTAGCATTCTTTGTACAATCTTTTAGAGTGTGTTGGTGTGTGTGGGTTGACCCCGGAGAGCTTTGAAATGTTATAGATTGCTCTGACCCAATTTTTACCTGCATAATTGCAGGAATATGTCATTTTTAGAGTGGTATTTATCACAGGTGTGCTTTGAGAGCTCGTGCCTGTAGGCTTTTTATTCTGCTGCTCTCTTAAATTTGTGCTCAACACACAATCCACGTTCTGCCTCAATATATCACTGCCTATTTATATTTAACAGCAACAGGAAGTGCACAAGCTTCAGTGTTTTGACTGCCCATATCACAATAACACTGCAACAGGGGACACAGGAGGTTATTCTGTAGAAGGGGTATATATATATATATAAACCCCTTTCTAAACATGTATGTGTGTGTATATGTGTGGTTTGGCTATACTACATAGTGAAATATGACAACTTGTGAGGGCATTTTCGATGGTCCTCACTTTAATTAAAGGCTTATACATCAGTCAAATGTTTTCTTTTAAACCGAAAACTGTGTTGTTTTCTGTAAGCTGTGCATGCTGTAAGCTGTGTATTTATTGTGTTTATGAAAAGTTATGGTCTGTATAAAACATTAATACTGCAAGTTTGCATGTTCTTCCGGTGTCATGAGTTTCCTCAGGGTCCCCCCGCAGTCCAAAAACTATTCATCTAAGCCGAATAAGAAATGTTAAATTACCCTTAAATGTGTGTGAGAGAGTGTGAATGTGTATGAAACTGTGGATATCACTAAAAGCTGGTTCTCATCATGAATATAGCTGTAGACGCTGACATGGCGTTAAAAAGAAAAGGAATGCATTGCAAATGCATTGATACTCAACTCAATACTTTAACCCAACCCCTCCCAACACTACATAATGTAATCATAAGAGGTTCAAGAAGAAGGTTATGCTATAATTAGAAGTTAGACAGTCAACAATAAAATACATCAATTACATCAGCATGATTTTCACCTTCGGTGGCTTTGTGTAGTGAAAATGCCTAAAGGTATACGGTACATTTTTGAGATAAATGACAAACAAGAATAAAGTAAAAAACGCAAACCTTTTCCTGCTCTGATGTGACATTCTTCTTTTATCGTAATCTCAGTTTTAGTTTATTTGAAATAATCAAGGAATAAGATTCACCTGATGAAGCCATCCAGCAACACATTCTGACTGCATTACCTCTCGCTAGTTAATTGAGCAATCAGTATGATAATTCCATACAAAATGCAGCTTCTCAGGTTTTAAAATATCTTCACAATAATGTGTAATTAAAATCAGAGCTCACCTGAGTTTTATGCTCTCAGACTCTGAGAGCGTCTGGTCCTTTTTTGGATGAAAAGGATGGACACAAACTCTCTCTCTGTTTAATTATTTCGAACGAGTCTCAAGGGCTTTAATTAAGTCTGAATTAAATTATGTAAATTACATATGAAAGCAGCAACTTCTTTCCGTCTTTTCAAAAATAAATTGTTTTTGTACATAATTTTTTTTGAATGGGAAAAAGAGGCAAGCGCTCTTGTGAGTTGGCGAGCCCTCATGTCTGTGAGTGTTTCTGTACCATTAAGGTGTGCCTGTTATTAGCTTTCCATATGACTTTTTTTTCATATGACATCTTTCCTTCTAACCCTTCTACTCTTGCTTTTGTGTGTTTTTCCTTTTTGGTGTCTTATTTTTTTCCAGTTTTCCTTCACTATACACATACATATAACATTCAATGTCCAAAAAAAATTGATATTGTAACTCTAAAAATAAGCTTGCATTAAAACCTGAAAGCATACGAAAGCCATATCTACATGAGATTGAAATTTTGTGTTTTTTTCCCTCTGGTTTTGAACCTGAAACACAAACAGACATGCACAATGCCAGTAAAGCTGTTTACATGCTTAGAGAAATTGGTGTAGTGGGCAAAATTCTATACGTGCTGATCATGTTTTGCCTAATATGGTATGGCTTAAAATGTAATTTTGCATAATAAAAATACAGTTTAAGTTTCAAACAGTTGTACTGTTTGCACTGTTGTCATGTTGTCTGGTCATTAAGTGTAAGATTGCACATGTAAGCGTGCCCCCCGTGTCCCACGCATCAGATTAGATTTGATAGCTCACATCTGTATTTGTATGTGGGAATGATACAGCAAGACTTTTCCTGTCTGGTGCTTATGAGTCTAGTTCTGATTTAAAAAACAAAATATGACAAGAGTGAATCTCCCTCGGGTCCTGGATGTTTCCTGTGCAACTCTAAAGATTTATACACAGCCGCTTTGTATTAAAGTATGCACCTGCTCTGCATAATGAAAAGATGTTTGAGAATCCCTTTATTATATCGCTTTATATGCAAGCCACACAGAGTAAGACAAACCACACACACATTCACACACTTCTGCCTTAATCCAATTACACTTTCTATAGTTGAGCAAAAGCGACAATGAAATTAAATGAATTTTCCATTCTCTCCTCAGGTCTGAAACAGATCCATGCTCTCTCTATTCAAGGGAACTATGAACTACGCATAGATCTGGAGGACTTTGAGAACAGCACAGCTTTTGCACAGTACGGTGTGTTTGGAGTTGGTTTGTTCTCTGTTGATCCAGAAGATGACGGTTACCCCCTAACAGTCGCTGATTACACTGGCACTGCAGGTACACGTGCAAATTTACATATTAAACACGTACAGCACAACCTCTGTCTTTGTGATAACTGCAGGTCAGTATCACCAATATTGTGCAATTAGTTTGGCTCGTTTAAACCATGTGCTTAATATTCAAGTTTAACTTTTAAAGGACGGTATGCAAATCAGTTGGTATGATTAAATCTCTGTCAACCAGTAATAAGTGTTTATTTGTTTAGATAATTAGTGCATTTCTGTGTTGGTGGCACAGACAGAGTAATCAAAGCACTTAATGCAGTTATTTAGCCATCACTTCTCATCTGCTAACAGAACATACAGTACAAGGTCCAGAAGTCTGGGGCTAGTTTAAAATGATGGGGCTCAAAACACAGTTTAAACTTAGGCATAAACCAGGCTTTGGGATTTTGAAACATGTAATGTGGTGTGAAATTATTATGTGCATTATTTTTAGGTCACTAAACAAGTAAACACATTTGGGACATTGATCATGTTAACTCCATTGTGCTAAATGTCAGATCATCTTTCTTCCACTGAAGAACACAAGATGCTCTTTGGAACATTCTCAAATCACCCTGAGATAACATGGATCATCAGGTTTTAAACAAACTTGTCGAGTCCATTCCAGCTTAAGTCCTTGCTGTCAGTAAAGCAAAAGGAAGAAAACAAATAGGCCTCCACTGGTGTGCATTTAAACTTTAAATTATGCTAATAATAAACCTAAAATAAAAAATACATATATACTTATTCAGACAAATGCACAATTGAAGCATTTTTACATCAAGTCTCAGACTTTGGCACCCTACTGTCTATCAAACATCCCCCAAAATCACCACACACACACACACACACACGTCCAGGTGGCGAAATGCCTCCAAATCAATTACTACCATTGACTTAGACAAATGTCAAGAACATAGACAAATGCATCTCCACACACTGACTTGAAAATCTCCTCAGAGCCAGTAACAAACATCAGTAAACAAACAGATAAACAGAAAGAGAACGCTTGTTTGAACTGGAGGACAGGAGGTACGGTAAGGAGAAATAGAGGGTGTGGAGAGACATAAAACGTGCCATGAAAAGAGCGTGAAGGAGAGGTGAGAGATCTCGTCTTTACACCAGGTTTATTCAGACTGGAATTGGATCTCGTCCACATGCAGCGCTCCTGGCAGTCGACAGGTGGTCTCTGCTGGGCAACGTCTTCCTGCCCTTGAGCTGCTGGGTTCCTTCTTGGTGCCTGACAGTTCTTCCCTAATCACTGTGCTGAGATTATTATTGTGATTATTTGCATTGGAGCTTGACAGGCAGTTCTGCTCTGGACCGGCTTGGTGGGGCCTAATGCATCTCAAAATCCGACAGCATCAAGGTGACTCCGTATTCACTCCGCTGTGTGAGCACAAACAGCTCCACACGTGCATACTGTGTGCAGACCTGTGGTACATTTTAGTGGCTTTTCTATGCAGGTTGCACATCACTAAGACAGTCACACATAGTATTAGCACATCACCTGAAGGGTTTCTAGGATTGTAATATCCCCCTGACAAATGAATAGTGATTCCCAAGAGTGGGTGACCGAAACGGAGGGTTTGCAAGGACATGGGTTGATATAACGCTCAATGCAAAAACGTCAAGGCAGCAATACCAGTATTTTTTCAGTAGGCTCTGTATGACCCTACTGTGACTAATGGCTTATTTCCATAGCTGCAGACACAATTTGTCAAGCTTGAATGACGTGTGTTTCTGGGGGAAAATTCAGCACTGGTCCAGGACTGATTTCTGGGTTCATTGTCTTTGATGTTATTAAGTAAAACTGACTGTGGATCAGAATATCGCAGATGTTCAAGGGCAGAGACTGTTTGAGAAGAGGAATGGACACTTACCGCTTTTATTCTGGTTATGAGGTCCTCTTTTATGAATCTTCCTTTTTCCCTTAGAATAGATAGAAGGTTATACACAAATAGGTTTTGAACAGGACTATAGAATCCCAGAGAGGTTTAGAACTTCTGCATTATACCATCTGACATTTACTTCTATTGTACTTATCCACGTACGGTACGCTCTCTTTCTTCCTCTGTTATTGCCTTCCTCTTTCTCTCTCTCTCTGTCTCTCTGTCTCAATGGAACGCTGTGTACCAGTTCTTTTACAGCTGTGTTTAGAATATGTTTTCTTTTCTGTTGACCTGACAGAAATGGTTTACAGCACACCAGACACGTCACCACCCTACCTTCAAGTTTTGTTAAGAATCAAGTTACAAACAAAATTCACTTATTTTGGTGCTGACAAAATAAGTGTTTGTGTCAACCAAGATCTCTTTAAACTCTATAAACAGCATTAATGATAAAATAGAATATCTAACTCATTTATCGAGGCTGTATGTTTGCCTGTTTAATGAGATTTTCAGGGAAATGATAAGAAGTGCCATCTTTAGCTGTCAGTTTTGCGAGAGTTGTAACCAGTATAACTTGACGCATTTGTTCAGGTAATTATGCCGAAGCACCTGCGCATTTGTGCGTGTTTGTGTGAGACCTCTTGATGGGGGATTATTAAAAAGGTTTGAGGAGATAGAAATGTCATTAATGAGACTGATAAATTCAACACAGAGTGAATGTGTGAGTCATTCCACCTTTAAAGCGATGAAAGCTGATAAAGTCTCAAAGGATGAGACGGAAAAAAGCATACGTTATAGAGAACCAGATTGTTTTTTTCAAAAACTGAGAACACTATTGGTATCTGTATATGCATAAATCATGTTGAAATGTGATAAAATGCTGAAAATGCTATTGTCATTTGTCTGAGCCACAGAGATGAGGCAGGTTTGCTGGTGTATGCTAGAAACTGTGCGCACATGGGCGTCCAAAGTCGTTCATATTCATTGGTGTATTTGTGTGTGAAATGAGGTTCTGTGTATTTTTGAGCACTTATTAAGAATAATGCAAGTCAGCTGTTTCAGCTTCTGTAAATTTCTCTTTTTCTGCTCTTTTTCCCTGTTTTGTGTGTGTGTGTGTGTTGGCACTTTCCTGCCCTACCAACAGGTGATTCTTTGCTAAAGCACAATGGAATGAAGTTCACAACCAAAGACCGAGACAATGATCATTCAGAGAATAACTGCGCCTCCTTCTACCATGGCGCCTGGTGGTACCGCAACTGCCACACCTCCAACCTAAACGGCCAATACCTGCGCGGACAGCACACCTCCTATGCCGACGGGATCGAGTGGTCGTCCTGGACCGGGTGGCAGTACTCACTAAAGTTCACCGAAATGAAGATTCGGCCAACGCGTGAGGAGAGGGAGAGCAAGTAAATGATAAAACGAAGAAATCAAATAGCTAAATGTGAAGAAGTTCAAAAAATGAGTCAAATTTGTGTGTAAAAGACTTAAATATGGAACTTACAATATGAAAAACAACAAGAACACTTGTTGCACATCGGAACGAAAGCTCATGTTCGTTGCTTAGCACTTTTTGTTGTCTGGTTTGTTCATTAATATGGCAGAAAGTCACACTGTGTGGCTGCTGTAAGCCGTGCCCTCCATGTGACAATCTTTTAATCACCAGGCCTTGACATTTTCTGTACTCCCCAGCTGTTGGAAATCAACACACCCCAGCACTGACTCAGCTATTTTGATTCTCACTTCACACTGTTTTGACAACAATGACAGTGAATCAACCGTTCCATTACCCAGCCACTATTTGAGTAATTAACGAATGGAGGACAAAGTGCAGTAAAGGCACGGCGGAACACCATGGTGCAGTCACTCTTGTACCGTTTAACTTCGGCCACACTTAAAACTCCAAGCACACAACCCGGCCCAAATCTCCCCAAATCTTCATGTTTGAAGTTAGAAGTGAGCTAAAAAGAAAAAAAGCAGAGGAGCATGTAGAAAATGGGCGAAAAGAGAAAGGGCGAACTGGAAGCAGAGGAGTGAAGAGGTTTCTGAGAGAGTTTGTCTCTGTAAGAGGAGCTCAGCTGTCTGACAGGCCATTAACGAGCATATTGGCCACTTTGTCTGATCGCCAAGTGATCATCAGCCAAGTCCTTCATCTCACACATATACAGATGGAGGCCGGTTATACGTGCATACATGCGCGGCGCAGACAGAGATAAAAGAGAAATGCGATATTGTCTTGTTGTTGTGACTGTGTTTCTGACACTGCATGACAGTTTAGTGATGCTGGAGTGTTCTTGGGGGATCTCTTTATCGGCTCAACATACTCACTGATTGATTGTGTTTACTTATGAAGCGCTCCCTCGAAGACACTCATACACACATACCAAACGTATCAGTTGGACCCAGGGCATACACACACACTTTGTATTGTTGATTTAAATGAGCTGCCCTACCCAGCCAACTCAACCCAGAATTCAATTCACTTTAAGTGTGAACACTGACGTGCATATCAGCTCATTCACTGCCTTTCCAAAGGTCAGACATCTCAGACCTGAATGTTGTGCTTTTCCCTGAGTATTGTTCTGCTCCCTTCTCTTTTCTTCTCCCTTCATCACTTGCTTTCTCTTTGTTCATATGATTTTCTCCTCATTTGTTCCACCTCTTGCTCGTGTCTCTCACTCCTGGAGTTGGTTTCCTTTGGTCCCCTGTGGAAGCAGAAAAGGTCAACATGTCATTTAATACAATTACGCCGCTCATCATTCTCACTTCTTTTCTTTTTTCTTACCTCCTTTTTCTCTTCTGTTCTTCTCCCTGTTGTTTATTCATTCTTCTATCAACCCCATTATTTCCATTTTTGATAAATATCCATTTTCATAATGATGACAGTTTCTTTGGATGTCTCTTAAATTGTGTAATTTTGAATTCATAATTTACCTTGTTACTGTAACACGATTAACATACTAACAAACATCTGTGCCGTTTAATTTAATTTAATGTAATTTTATTTTTTATGTCCAAAGATGAAGAGCTGTTTTCATTCTGGCCTGTGAAAGAACTACAAGTATGAACACAGATTCCTTCATCTTTTTATGTTAGCAAATTTTAAAATTTCCTTTATGTTCCAAGAGCTTTAAGATATGTGTAGATTTCATGTACAGCGTGTTTGTTTTAGAGACTTTTAGCGCATGTGAATCTCATGGGAATTTGACAAAAGCACACAAATGAAATGATGTGAGGACACAACAGGTGAAATCCATCAATAATTATGGAACGTTTCAACTGTCATGTGACCGGGATCTAATGAGCTGTTGTCATGTGACTGGACACTGGTTTAAGTTCTGATCTGCCAGGAGTGAAGTTAAAAAACATTTAAAGCTACGTCTATGAATAAAGAGCACATTACAAGAGAAAATATAAGGAAATATATGTAAAAGCACGAGATGCTTAAATAGACACTTGAAGGCGGACTGAGTGCTCATCCGATCATCTCTCCTTGTGTCCCTGGAGTTCCATCGGAGCTGTACTGCTTTAACTACAAAGTTGCCTCTGTCATTTTGTGTTCCCTCGTCTCATTCTCTCAACTGTGATTTCCTCCTTTCTCTCTTTCTGTGGAATTACACGGCAATCAGTCGCTTTTCTCTATGTCATCATTTGCTTCAAAGTTAACCATGACTGCCTGTTCGGCTGTCAATAATGTTTTTTCAGTGCGTTGCTATGGCAATTGGCCTCTGAACAAAAGCTAACAGACTGATGGAAGAAGCAAGGAAAAAGATGTTAAATAATGTAACAGTGTCGCGAAATTGAGAAGGGACAAAAAGGCTAGAGGAACCCAAGGGTGCACATTATAACAGAAAAGATCATTTGTAATTAAGGGTCTCTGTCAGAATGTGTGTGTGTGTGTGTGTGTGAGTGAATGAATGAAACAGAAAATATAGATGTAAAGAAGAATAGTAATTTGTTATTTCTGTGTATGACATTGGCTCTTCATATTGTGTGCATATAAAAAAAAATCAATAAATAACATCTAAATAAATGGATTTCTGCAATGGCACTGCATGGATTTTGAGATAGATCTGTTGTGTGTGTCATTTCTATACCTTTACATCATCTTTACTGTTTTATAAAGAAGCGGTCAGTCAGGAAGCTGATTTAAGTTTCCCAAACGGTTCTTGTTCATTAACATTTGTCATAACTGACATGACTAGCGGTCCACTAGTGTCTCGGGTGTTAATTGAGTATTTGCTACCACACTTGAATTGATTCAAACAAAACAAAAGAGTTTGTGATTTGTGCATTATTTTATTAAAAGATCCGTCTCATTGTTTTGTGCAGTGTGTTTGTTTTGAGTGCAGCCAGTGAAATAAAGACGTGTTGTCTTGGCATTATTTTGCGGCAGTTTCACATCAGTATCTCGTTCCATTCAATTCAGCTTACAAGCTTGCATAATATGTAATCATTTATTGTAAACACTGTTTAACACACCTCCAGGAGGAAATCTTTTCTTACCCTCTCCAGACATTTTTTAATACTTTTTTCGAGTTTTTGCTGTCAACACATTACACTGTATACACAGCCACAGCCTTTTCAATTGCTCCCTACGGACCTGCTACCTCAAACATCTGCACTATAAATACATTTAAATTTATTTCTGGTGGAATCTTTATGTGATTTAAAGCAATTGGCAACTGCCGCAGAACATCCTGTTCCCATTTCCCAGTTTTTAAAGGCAGTGTGTATCTGTCTGTGCTGCTTTGACCTACATTAAGAGGACAAAATGGGTTCACGTTGTAGGAGAACCTGACATTTGCTACATTGTGAGAATGCCCCAACTGTTCTCGTGATTAATTTGGTTTAATAAACGTGTTAAATGTTTTATTAAGAAGTATAAATGCAGAAAGTTGAGGGTTTTGTTAGGGTTAGCTTTAGCGGTTACAATTTTAGGTGACAACTTTCTGAGTGAAAAAGAGGGATGAATGTGAGAGAGAGGATGATAGAGTGCAGCACATGGGCCTGTGTGTTAGGTCACTACTGAATTTATTGGTCTGGGCTCATTTGGCTGCAATAAAGACTCTCGAGTAGAAATTCCAACAACAAAAAAGTAACATCAGATCAGTTAAAGGGACAAACTAATAATTATCCTTTCAGAACTGCATAAAAGACAATGAGCTGTAATCATATTTATACAACAGTTCTTTCATCCTTACATGATTAACAAACTGGCATTCTAAGAGTGCTGGTATTTGTTATAACAGTACTGAAGTTTTGCACTGTTTTTATAATTTACACATGTCCAAGTTGTGCGCTTTTTGTCTTGCTTCAGGATACTTTGGACCAGGATTTCTCTCACCATGCACAGAGCTAGAAATAAAAACCTCAGAGTGGAACTGGAATCGAGTGATTACAAATTGCTTTGAGCAGGAAGTGTCACTCCATCCTGTATACTATATTTCAATCTAAGAAAAAAAAAGAAAATATCTAGCAAAATTTAATTTGTCATTTGTTTCTCGATATGATATTAAATTATAACTGATATTAACAGCATGATGTCTGTGATATTTCATAAGCACCACAATTTGAAAATAAACAAAACCCGAGAGCAGATACTATGAGACAGGAAAGGGAGAGAAATTGAAATAAAAAAGGGAACATTTGACAGTTCTTTTGTTTGGAATGACAGTGATATAGACAAGTAAGGGGTGTTAACTGCTCCAGTTCCATGTCAAGAATGCATGAAAAGGCAACAATGCTCTTTGTACTTTCAAGATATGCATGATTTCTCCCTGTCAGACCACAAAGCTTCTAATTGTGATCTTGCATTCACAAAGGAATGAAAGTGTCATTCATATAAACCCAAAGGCTCCTGGTTCAAAACTTGCACAAACAGTATGCATGCACACTCAAACACTTATATGCACATATAAACTTTACTGAAGATTACTTCAGTAAAGGTATGTTAGAAATCCAAGGTCTCTTAAATTCACTGTCATAACCTTTTCATGTACATAGTGACCCCAGTTTTCTTGTAGTGTGACTCTAGTTTGGGAAGGTTGCAAGTGTAAGGGCTCCTGTCTGATTGCTAACCCGCTCTAGTGGATGTATCTGTGATGTTGCCATTAGGATGATGAGATGAAGGGAAATGTCAGAAGAAAATTAAAGTGATTTTATTACCATAGCAGCTCCTTTTACATCTTTCAGACCTGACGCTTATGAATGATGGAACCTACATTTTCATAACAATCAATACCTTCATGTAGAGGGAGCAGGGAAGACACTGATTATTAGTACAGTATTATTATCAAAGAATTATTATTATCAGATTTTTTAAATAATTTTTCTCTTGGCTGTCTCTGTAGCAGAGAAATGAAGTAAGTCTAAGCAAATGCATTAAAATGAATGAGTGTGTATGTACTTGGATCGGGTAAAAAGTATTGAGTCTCCAGTTTAAATCGTTCTTCAATTTACCAATGTAATAACCAATATCAGGAAATCCCGGATTCTTAATGTGTGTCCTTAAGAGGACATGAATATTATTTGTACTTTGCCTCTCTTCCGTTGTGGGCCTATTGGTAATATAAATGTTTATTTCAGAAAAAGCTAATTAGGAGGGTTTTAGTTACCAGCATTTATATTTAAATATGGATTCTGTGTCAGCAAAACAAACATTTTATTGAAATATTGATAGCTAATCAATATTAAATAGAATCTTAATCGAATCGAATTGAAACCATATAAATAAGAATCAAATCATATTGGTCACAATACCCAGCCCTAGTACATACATTTTATGTATTAACCTACACTACATAAACCTCTTTCACTCTTCCTCTCTTTCACTGTTTAGTCACTTTGACAGTTTTTTTATTTCCAGAGAAGAAAATAGAGAGATGTCTTAGAACCTCAAAGCAGTCACATATGTGTGTGCTGTGTACTCTGCTTAAAGATATCATACATGTAAAGTGTTACGATGACGGAGCGGTTGTGTTTGTGTAAAGACAAGACAGAAACGCGGAACTAAATAATAAGAGATATTTAATGAATAACACAAAGAAACACAAACACCAACCGTAAAAAATGGGCTACAAGGGAGACAGCCTTGCGGCGCCAACGGGAGACAGCCTTGCGGCGCCAACGGGAGACAGCCTTGCGGCGCCAACGGGAGACAGCCTTGCGGCGCCAACGGGAGACAGCCTTGCGGCGCCAACGGGA
>JAZGTJ010000014.1:0-101932 GCA_036877575.1 Botia almorhae
ACCAACGTTGATACTTCGTTGGGTCTAAAGCAGCTGGTGAAGGTACTTTTAACTCCCTTCCATTTTCTTTTAAAGAAGGCCTTGATGACCTTTGCCTTCCTAACTATTGTCCCTGAATGGAAAATGCCAGTTTTTCCATTCTCCTCGACCACAGGTTCACTCGCAACTGAGGAACCGTGATCGAGGTGGGACGCAGGGCCGGGTGCTTTAATCACCCTCAAAATGTCATGTGCGATGGCCTGCGCAACGTCCTGGTCATCAGTTGGCACAGGCCTCTCCTCCAGATCTAAACCTCCGCGAGTCATTGTTCTCCCGATGTTTATTAAAATTTCAAATATGAGCCTTTGGGTGTCCTCTGGCATTTTAAGGCTCTCTCTGGAGGTTTGACTGCCGCTTTCACTTATTTGTGGTGACAGTCTATGCAGAGCACCTACGACACTATCTATAACCTCCCCACCAACATTGTCACTCCTGGAAGAGGTCAAAGATTTTGAGATCTCTTGATAAGAGATCTCGGTGCTCTTCATCTGAAGATCTGAAGATACATTTTGTGTATCTTCAGGGTCCCTGCTGAGTGGTGATGGCAGCGGGACATTAGGGAGGACATAATAATTTTCCTCTTCTTTATAAGGGCCGGAAGTGCTCGGCGCGCTGGAGGGCCTGTCTAGAGCCACCACATATCCTGGCTGCTCACCAACCAGGCTAAGGGTGTCTCCGACAAGCCTTCTCAACTGACTCTCCATGTCATCCATGGAGAGGTGGAAATCACCAATGTGCTTTGGCTGAGATGTCATCTGTAAAAGATAAAAAAAACATAATTTCACAACAATGTTTTTTTTACAAAGATAATACTCTTGTAGGGCTGCAGTGGTACACAATATTCAGTACACGATTCAGTAAGTATCTCAGGATTGTGGTAATAATATCAGTACAGCAGGGACAACAAAAAAACATGTCTTAATGCACTCATGGCAAATGAGACTTGTGAAAATTAACAAAACACAACACATTTAAAGCTGCAAACCATAACTTTTCTGAGTTTGAAACATAAAATTACAGGTGATTGTATGTACTTTATTACATGTAAAGTTAAATGAAGCTAAATTAATATTTCCTGTGAAGTATATCAAACTTTATATTTGATATAACTGTATATTTCACAAAAAATTAAAAGTATTTTGTCACCCTCATGTCGTTCAAAACCCCAATTACTTTTTCATTTATTCTTCTGAACGAAAACTTAAAATGTTAAAGTGTTTGTTTTTACTGTTTATAAAGGGGGTGAAAAGTCACCGTCTCTTCTGAAGATTTAAAGTGTTGTAAAAACAACTCCACGCGACTCGTGTCCTCTATTCTAAGTGTCCTGCCGCTAAACGAACGAGTTTGGTAAAAAAAAAATTACGTTTTAAATAAGCATAAATTTAAGAATAAAAAACGTATGTAAAATGTAAAAAAAATTATAATCAGTTACTCGACCCCAGTCTTGACT
This sequence comes from Botia almorhae, assembly GCA_036877575.1. Lineage (NCBI taxonomy): Eukaryota > Metazoa > Chordata > Actinopteri > Cypriniformes > Botiidae > Botia > Botia almorhae. The sequence continues at coordinate 1,490 of JAZGTJ010000014.1, forward strand.
CGCGCCTCCCTCTCGCGCCTGAACTGCTTAGTTGAAGCAAGTTCACTTTTAAATAATGTGTAACGACCAGAAAACAGAATAGAGACGTGAAGTATGCAGGTTTCAACACATTTTTTAAACCACAAATAATATTTAAGTTTGTTTTTCCACCAGACCCCGTTTATATGCGGTCAGAACACCTAAAATAGACGGCGCGCTTTTATGTCTCTTATGTCTATAAACAGGAAAACCCAAACAACACTGTTCCGAAGAGCAAAAAGCCATTAGGAATGAGGGTGACCAAATAACCATTACATTTTCAATTTTTGGTTTATCTGTCCCTTTCATTTTGTTTCCACATACGTCAAGATAATTAACCATTCGTGTCATTGTGCGTACCGGACAAAATCTGTATCCGTTTGGTACATTTATATGTATACCGTTGCATCCCTATACTTTAAAGTTATGCTTCATTACACTTCCAAAACTATGAGACGGAAGTATTGAATAGAAAGAAACTTTGGTGTTACTTACCTTGGTTGAAAACGACACGATCAACTTGCAAATTGCAATTGAAATCTCCGCGACGCGGACTGCTTAATATAGGCTGGCGAAGTGATGACGTCACAAGACTTTGTGACATTCACTGACGACAGAGTGATGCAACCATTGTGACGCAGTTGAAACGTTTGATTCTCGCGCGTGATTCAAATCAAATCAGGGACAAGGACTGAGCGGTAGATACGTGACTTAAGCTGCTACACATTTGCCCTCACAGGCTGAGGTGCCACAATGAACGGGGTATCAAGAGACCTCCCATCACTGTTGAAAGCTTTCTGTTATCAGTCCGTTAAAGAAGATCCAGTGATTGCGCTCTGTGCTTTCCTTTAAAAGGAAAGAAATAGAGACGTAAATCCAGCAACAGTGAAGGTTAAACAAAGTTAAAACAATTAGCTGGCGAATAAACTGGCACCTTTAATCATTGTTAATATTTTTATTATAAAAAAATATAGTTAAGTAATATCATAATAGTAACATGTCTTTTTAGACAAAATAATGTAAACACAATTGTGTAAATGCATTCACTCTGGTCTGGTCTGCATTAAATATTCTGTGTAAATACAATGCTAAATGCCTCTTCAGGTGCAGCTTCTATCATAATCATGGGGTCATGGTCCCTGAGGCTTCTTGCTCAGTGCTTTAGCAGCCAGTTTTCAGTTCCTCATTTTCTTCTATGGAATAGTTGTTGGTAAATATTTCTTTTTTTGATTTATCGTGGAAAACTCTGCAGGATCACATCTCTTTTAAAGCTAAAAAATTCCCTTAAATTATTCATATGTTTTCAGGTACAGGTGTTAATTTTCTTCATGGCACCATGCAGAACGAGTTCCTCCTGCTTTTTGACTCGATCTTAAACAGAGACAAGCCGAGAAGACTAAAGGGAAGCTTTGGGAATAACCCCCATCAATGAGGATGCTACTGAGAAAAAAACAGAAAGTCCATCACCAAGGTGATCATGGGTTTGGATGTTAGGATAACATTAAATCATTGAGCAAAATCGCACATTTATTTATTTATATCCTGTAGGTTTCGGCAAGGCCTCATTGTGCTGGTTACGATTCAATACAATATACAATATAATACTGTAGCTGCACTTACAAATGCAACACTTGTTGTTAATATACTCCCAAATTTTTCTTGTCAGCCTGAGGCAACATGAAATTTGATGGAAATGGCCGCCTTTAAATGTGCAGGAAAAACCCAATAACTGTCATCTGCTATGAATATCTTAGCTTTCTCTTCTGTTCACTTTGAAATCTGTTCATTTGAAATCACTGGTCATTGTATTCAAACAAAAGTGACTGCCACGCAGAGTTTTGTCATTAATAGACAGTATGTCACAGCTGCTGATTGACACCAATGTGAGCATAATCCCGTCCCTAAGTGCATTTAAAATTATAGCTATAAATCAAGCACAAAACTCACTGCCTGTAAAATAATGACTGCCATTAAAAACAAACTTGTTTATGTACTCTTGTTCATAAGGTTCTCTTATTTATATGAGCGATCAAGTCCCAAATCATGATTTTTGTCATTTCTTAGCCTATGCTTCTACTGCCCTCTTGTGGATTTGGGGTTTTAAGAAAATGGCAGGCTCGCTTGGTATCTTCACTGACTGAGTGTTAACTGAGTGTTATCCCATGAGTGAATGGAGTTATATTAACGTAATCGTGTGAATTACGTTATGAATGTGATTACCTGTATTGTCTAGGTTAACCCTAGTATTAAAGTAGCCGAAAAAAGATGCAAAACGTTAGATTCCTCTCAAACGAATATATACATTGTTACCCCCAGGCACGTGCACAGGTAGGGCTTAACCTGTGCAGAGCACATGCCCTTTTTGTAACTACACTCAGAAGTGCCCTTTTTTGGGGGGAATTTTGGGAGGGTTGGGGTTGGGGGATAGCCCTTTTTTCAGTTTCAGCACATGCCCCTCAAAAGGTCTGTTGCACGGCCCTGGTTACCACAGCACAATCTTGTGTATTTGTGTGAGTCAGTTTAGAACCTAAATCTGTGTTAAACAGTAAATTAGGGCCCCAAAGTCCAAAAATTCCCAAGTCAGTAAGACTTTGAATCACACTGAAAATCCCTCTTGCTCCTCAGGTGGTTTGTTCCTGTTGTGTGTGTGTACTTGTGTGTTCGTGTGTGCAAATGTGTTGTGGAACTAGATGACAAAAGGAGAGTTTGAACGTGGCATGAAACCGGAAAGAGGTCCACAAAGACAAGACACTGAGGCACAGGGACAAAACCTGTGGAGGAGAGAGGGGGGGGGGGGCTTTGATCTGTTTGCTTTCTGAAGGAGGAGAAATAGAATCCCAGAAGCAGGATGAAAAAGAAGAGAAAGAAAGCGTGTGAGAAAGAAAGACAGAGACAGTGAAGGAGATGGAACGAAACGGGAGAGAGACGGGCAGAGGGGAACAGATTGTAATTCCTTCATGGGTGTAGCAGATTTGGGGAGCATATTCAGGAGCAACAGAAGTGGTTGCAAGTGCCTAAAGAGGAGGAGGGGTTGGCAAGAGAGAACTGGGAAAATAGAACAGGGGAGAAAGATGAGGGGAGGAAGGGGGAATCTGAAGCATTTCCAAATGAAAGGACAAGGTTTTTCTTTTAATGCGATTAAAGTTTTCCATCTCACTGCATCTCCAGCAGACAGTTCAACTTCGAAAAACTCACCCAGTTTGGAGAATACACATGAATACAAATGTTAAATGTACTTGATCAATTTTGCCATGACCTAAAATATTCTGGGTTTAAAAACAAAGAGCTACCTCAGCATCTATGTACGTGCTGTTGATTACGCTGTAAAATATTTTTAAATCATTCCACAACTCATCACATACGAGAAATAATGAAACAAACCAAACAATCTGTTGACAGCCGCCTGCTATAGACTTGTGTTTTAAGGTTATTTTTGTCAATGTTGTTTTAACCAAAATGTGATATGAAAATATTTTCTGTGGTAACTGAAAGCATGCCACCTGGAATATGTTTTACACATTAGACATAAAAAGAAGGCTTTTTGATAATATTACATGTATGCATTTGGCAGACACTTTTAGCCAAATATACAGTCCTTAAAGTCTGTGTGTTCTGTGGGAAGTGAACCCATGACCTTGACATTGTTAGTCACATGCTCTACCAACTGAGCTACAGAAATACCAAGAATATCACATTGTATTCTACACTGTTGAGTTCTATTCCACCAACCGTCACTAAAACCCTCCAGGAATTCATGCATGTTTGCTGGCTTTCTGGCATGTCTGCGACTCATGATCCTCAGTTTGGGTGGGTACAGAAACAGCCTTTCGATCTAGGGTCCTGATGCACATGTATCTGCGTCACATGCATATATCTGGGGCTTTGGAGTGGGAGTGTGTAGAGATTCTGGTCTCATTTTGTGTTCCTGTGTGTACTAAAGTGATACAATATGAAAACATGATGAATATTTGATGTGAGTGTATGTTTGTGGTATGTAGCAAGATAATGAAAGACTTGGAGTTGTTAAAAAAACAGGGACATACATCACAAACAATCTCAGTCTCAGCTTTTCAACTGCTTCCCGTTTCACCCAACAAATTATTTTATCTACAACCTGGAAAAAACTCGCCAAGTGCCTTAACAATTACCTCACAGCCCCAAACTAATTTCTCCTCTTTGTTATGGCAACCCGGGTTTTCTCCTTCTGAAGGGACCACTATCTCTCTCTCTCTCTCTCTCTCTCTCTCTCTCTTTAAGACTCACTCACTTAAACACACACCCAGCAGGATTCTCCTCCCAGCATGCACTTCTGTGTGCAAACACATTCCCTTAGCCGCTGACCCCCGGCCCAGCTGTTACCATAGCAACCAGAGCCTCCACTTCATGACAACGGCTACCACCTCCCCATGGTTCAGCCCAGGCCAGGGATCTCCAGGTGACCATTCCCTCTTTTATTTTTCTCAGTTCGTTTCTTTTCACTTCTTTGATTTATGTTGCACTGTTAACCTCTTTCTACTTGTTTAAACCTAGTTCATCCAATTGCTTCACTGTTTCTCTACCAGTCTACCACTGTCTTCCTAATTCCCCCCTTTCTCTGTCTCACACGCTGTCTTTTACTATCAAACTTTTAGTTAATAGTAATAAGATTACTTTATCAGTTAAGCGTAACAAGGTAACCAAATTTTCAATTTAGTAGAAATAACATTAGCATTAGAAAAAACACATTTAAAGCCTGTAAACAATCAAATATAATTTATATAATTTTTGGACGGTTGATGCCTACAATCAGGAAAAAACTGTGTCTTATATAACAATATAACAATAAGGTTATATTATGAATGTAGCATTTCCATGCAACACTGCCAGACTACCATGTGGAAGGAGCTTGAATAAGCAGCCTAATAATTGACCTCTATTCATTGCTTGAAATAGATTTTGTGAATTCCCTCAATATTTGAATGAATGTCTTTAATTGTGTTATGAGATTTACCTCTGCTGATAATAGTGGCAGATTTCTGCCCCCAAGCAGCCATTACCAAATAATAACTTGCGCACACACAGACACACTTGGTTAATTATACACAACCTGCTAACATCATCACGGTTGATGTAGTACGCAGCGGATACATTTCATCCAATCAGTAGTCTCTAGTGCCTGGTCCTTACCTGGGGCTGAACTTGCAACCTTGAAGCTGTGCTCCACAGAACACCTTCATCTCGTAAGACATTGATTAGTACTGGTCCATACCAACCTAATTACAGCAACCTGGAATTTAGTATTGATCATTTTTAGAGCCAGTTTGCTTTACCCTGCTTATAAGTTTCATTGTCTTTTGATGTTGTTTTTAGCTCTGCAATTATAATTTGATAGAGTTTTTGGTTAATTAGCACCATAGGTGATAACAGCTCATGCCTACAGTTGTAACAGTGAGCGTCACAGCGGGCCCACGGTTAGGTGCTTTGGCTTTGTTTTGACTTGATTCGTTTTTTATCAGGTGTATATTTAGTGTGTTAACAGATTTAACATACACCATATACAACACCATATACATCTCCACTGCCTGCTCGCTCTCTTTTCCCCTGTCTTCTGGCATGTTCTGACCTTTCTCGCAAGTGTGTGTGTTTGAGTGTGGTTGATTGAGAAATTGAGATATTTACCGCATTCCATCTCCCTGCTGTAGCTATGACAACCACTCAGCGGGAAGAGCTGCCCGCCTCACGCAAAAAAACACACGCATCGACTCACACACCCACATACACACACACACACACAGCACTAGCATATAACCGAACAGAGAGCGTAAGAGAATGAGAGGTGCAGAGAAACATGTTATATAGTTTGACAGCAGGCAATAACCAATTGCAGCTCACAGCCTGGAAGGTATTGATTACCTCTCATCGTTAGACTCTTGTTCGACAACTGCATCATTTAGTAACTACCACTGTGACATCATAACTATTCTTATTGTGGCTTTATGTCCCAGGAATAGTTCATCTGGAAGTGAAAAGCTTATTGGTATTTACTCGCCCTCCTGTTTTTTCAAACCTGACAGGCTTGTTTCTGTGGAACACAGAAGTTGATTTTTTTAAGAATATCCTGAAAACACTTTCTCTGTGTATTAAATGTTAATAATGACTAGGGTACCACAAAATGAACTTCAATAGTTATGGTACTTTGGTAATTTTGATAGCCCCGGTCCTCATTCATGTTCATTATATGAAAATGAGTGGCCTGGATATTCTTCAAAAATTCACCTTTTGAGTTCCACTGAAAAAAGGTCATATAGGTTTGGAAGCACGTAAGCGTGATTAAGTATAGAATTGAATAGTATTTCATTGTTAGGTGAACTGTACCTTTAATTTGTTGTTAACTGTTCCTAGGGACACTTGAATAACCAACAATGTCAACAATGGTACCTTTAACTAAAGAGTGAGACAAAAGAGGAGTGAGAGAAACAGTGTGTTTGACAGATAATATCCTGAAGGGACTGTTAAGTACTTCTAAAGTAAACCTAGAATGAAGAGTCTCCACATAGGTGGATACTGACCATGTACAGAGCTCAGAGACACACACATACACACTGAACAACACTGCCAATACCTGGAAGAGGAGCTACAATATCTACTGTGTCTATACTCCTCTAGGAAGGAGGCAGAAAAGGGAGGGACTGGAGACTGATTTCTCTGTATCAAAAGATAAGAAACAGATTTTACCCTTGAGTGAATGAGGGGACGGTTTTGGGAACTCAGCTGTAACAAACATGGCTGACTGGAGTGATGACCTTGTGGTTAGTGCAAGCTTTCCTGTAGCTCAGTGGTTAGAGCATGGCGTTAACAACGCCAAGGTCATGGGTTTGATCCCAGGGATTGCACATACTCAATGTATAGTATAATGCAATGTAAGTCGCTTTGGATAAAAGCGTCTGCCAAATGCCTAAATGTAAATGTATTCCAGCATATTGAGCTCTCATGCTCACAGGGGACGTGGGTTAGTGTAAAAAATAATATTTAATGTAAGTAAATTATCCTATGTAAGATTGCACTAATGAAAGTCATTTTAAGGGTTTTATTTAGTAGAAATAACTGTTTCTATACCTTTTACCTTCTGTGCGGCTTACTTTTGACACTTAACATTGTAGTACTCCGAGTATTGTTGAACCTTGTATGATAATTTGCTTGTGATACTTCGCATTGGATAAAAAAATGCTAAATGAATACATGTATTGGAAATCTTATTTATGTACACACAGCTTAAAGAATTACACATTTAAAACTGAAAGTAGTAAAAATGTGTTTGTGTGTGTGCATGTGTGTGTTTTCGCGCTCAGGGGGTTGCAGTACACTGTCAGAACTTATGTTCTGCAGGCTTTAATGATCAAAGACTGGTTAGACCCCCTACCAGACTCGCACCTCATGCTCACATATACGCACAACTCACTCAACCATTCATATCACACACACACACAGATGCACAGCCACATGGACACGGAAACACACATATGCTACCGTGCACAATTAACTCATTAACACAATTAACATTTACATCCGTACTCTATACATTGTTCGCACACACAGCACTGCAACTGTTACGTCAGTCTTTTAAAGTGTGTATGTGTTGTGTAGCATTTGTGTGTGTGATTGTGTGTGTGTGTTCTCATTTACTACTGGCACTGTTCTAGCTGCTGATTCAGTGCTTCTAAAACTGTGAGTAGGAGTGCTTTGGGGGCTCAAATGTGTGCTTATTTCAGCTTCTATGAGTGTGTGTATGTTTGTGTTTGTCTACACCAGTGTTTGTATTTTAGCAAACGTGTTCAGGTGCCAGTGTGCGTGTATGTGTGACTCTTACCAAGTGTGTGTGTGCCCATGTGTGGCAGGCTGCTCTTTGTTAGGTAAATCCCAGTTGATTATGCAGTTCATTGTGTGGTTGTGCTAGTGCAGCGTCCGGAGAGCTGAGCGTGGAATTCTGACAGGGTGCCTCGCTGTAGACCAGATGACTCTCTGATTTTGCTGTCTCTCTTTTTGTTTCAGTGGCCGACGCTGCTGTTCGCACAATCCCTCCGTCTATCGCGCATGCAGGTGCGCCCAACATTCACAAAATGTTCTATCATATGTTCATGAGACTTAGGTCTTTGAGGTAGAGACCAGTTCTAAGTCAAATCTCATGTCAGTTCTAACATCCCTGTTTCATAATAGTTATATTGGATGGTAGTTTTATAGATCTCTAAACACACTGAATATGGAACTTCTCTTTGTTTTTCTCCATAGAAAATAAATGGGTAACCATGGTGACTGGGATTTTTGTTCTCGCCCCATACAACATAAAATGTAGGTATACGTTATTCTGCTTATACGTTCAAGCTTTATTTTCATCATAAAATTATGTATTACAATAATCTGAAAACATTTCTCTTCTCATAGACCTAAAGATTTATGTTCGCAGATATTTAATTTGGAGTCCATTTGAAAACTCAGGTCAGTTATTAATGAGTATAAACTCATCCTCATGTCATCCTCATCCTTTCCTGTAGCTCAGTGGTTAGAGCATGGCGTTAACAACGCCAAGGTCATGGGTTCGATCCCAGGGATTGCACCTACTTAGAAACAATATGTAGTATAATGCAATGTAAGTCGCTTTGGATAAAAGCGTCTGCCAAATGCTTAAATGTAAATGTCAATGTATTTGAAAGTTTCCATGCACTCCAAACTCTGGTAGTGTTTTTCACAAGAGCTCTCCTGCCTTGTACAAATACTGAATTACTGATTACTGTTCTCCAAAGTAGCAGTTCCAAGTTACCATATAATCTGTTCTAAATTACCAAGACTTTTCCCACCATGAAATTGCTTCCACTTACATTTTTTCAGACAAACACCTGTATTGTGATGATTGTGAGAGAATGAATGAGGGCTTCTTCAACCATAAAACCACCCAAACCATTTTGTCTCACCGTTTCCCTCAAAGAGATTTAAACTATGCAAGTGTGTCTGGGCTGTTTTATTCAGTAGTCTTTATTAAAGTGCCAAAGTGTTTCTATGGTGGATCAGTGTGTGATGTATTTCAGTTCATGAAGACAGACTGTTATTTCAACTAACAGAATGTTTATCCAAAGGTAAACATACCCAGTACTGCCAGAAATTATACAACTTTTCACTAAAGGCTGCTGGAACACCTGTTCTCGGTTCTCAAAGCTATCAGAGTAACTAAAGAGGGTCAGTTTTATCAAAAAAGCATAATGAATTAGGATTTGTGGTGCTTGCGGAGTTCTTACTGAGTCTCTGATAAAACCCTGAGTTTGTATGCCCTCTAAAACTACATAATTACACATGAAAATATAATCAGGTTTATATCAATTCCAATGCATTTGGCAGTAGGAAATACAAGGCAGACTCTTTCTGTTCCTGAGCCAAAATAATTATTTTCTGTGGGCACAGTGCAAAACAAGAAAACAAAACAGATGAAAGAAGAGTGACATCATTTGACATTTGTCTCAAATGGCTACACTATCGCCTGAAGAAAAGAAACCCACTACCTCCAAAAAACAAATGCAGCCCCATCTCCCTCCTTTCCTCCATTCCACCATGATGCGTGCCCTGTTCGGCTCAGAGGAGACAGCAGTGGAGGGGTAAGGAGAGGAGGGCGCAAGGAAACACTGTGGAATGTGCTAGTATAGAGGAGGGGGGCAGTGAACTCTCCAAACGATTTTTTCCTTCTCTTCTCAGTAGACGCTTGGAGCTGTCTTTTGTCTCAGAGGTCTCAGTCTACAGTGTGTTGTTAGGACAACCAACAGGAACGGACGCCTGACACAGTGCAGAAAGGGAACCTAGGAACCACACACACACACACACACAGAGTTTTGAAAGGAGAGAGAGAGCGAGCAAGTGCAGGATGTTCTAGTGGTGGTCTCATTAGAATGAAGACGCAAACACATTATCGCGCATATTTAACGTCTCTCGCTATCCCTATATTTCTCATGCACTGTCAGGGGCAGAAAGAAACTGCTTTCTGGCGGTATTTGAAAAGAGGGTTAAAAAAGACCCTATTCAGCGGCTGTGTCCCTTTATTAACAGCGCGTTTCTGTAACAGATGAGGGGGGAAAGCCCTCGCGCGCGCCGGGGTTGGTCTCGTGCTCAGGTACGATGCCCTTTCTTGTTCTCTGTACTCGCCTGTTTATTGGTCAATCACGGCTCCGGGGCGGGGGGCTGTCCGCTCTCCCACCCCCCCTTACGTCGGCCCCCTCGCCTCTGTCTGGGCGAGTGAATGGAGGGGAGCACAGCTGCACAGCGCTGCTCAAACTCAGAACTGCCCGACCGGCTGACGCGCTGCTGTGCCCCGTTAAACCAGCACTCTGATTGGGCGAGGCGACATCCACCTGCTGGCTCACAGTCGCTACTACCGATTCCTATTCATGATCATCCGAGCAGAGGAACGGGAGCTGGAAAACGGGCCGGGGGTCGGGACAACGTGTACCGGGCAATGCTTTGGAACAAGGAAATCAGTTCTGTTAACTTTTAGTCTACATCACGCACTTCTTTTGCCCTGCGCTCTCTCATGGACTCTGGAGCAGCCGGACAAACGCGACTAAAATGGGCATCACTTTCGCCGCTCATTCTGTCACATTGCTGCTGCGCCATGGCTTCGCTCATCCGGTCATTGATATGATCGGTCAGGGATTCCTTTGTCCGTTTGTCGTTTTTGACTAACTTGTCACAACTCGAGTAGAATTAAGGGTACTTCGAGCTGTTTAGGAGAAAAAAGCACGCACGAGTGACTAGTGAACAGGAATGTCACGCGGACGTTTCCAGTCATTTCATCATCATACGATGGTCATTTTAATGTCATGTATGACAGGCTGACGAATCGCGCTGCAAGTTTCCACGCACCAAACAGTACGTCACGTTGATCAATATAACATTTTTGTCGTATAGCCTCTGTCTTATATTTTATTTATTATATCTATTATTCTATTAAGTTTTCTTATGAAGATGGCTCATCGGTTTTGTGTTCCCTCCTGTTTCGCGCATTACATTGTTCAAACTGCACGGATGGAGAGAAAACAATCACCCTTTCGCCCTAAGTCTTTATTATCAGAGCGTTTAAAGCACCAGTAAGCGTTTCCCATTTTCACCTTCTCATTCGGACATCGCAACGGCTGGACAACAGGTGCTTGAGTCTTCATCGTATTCGCATTGTCGGGGCTCTCTGTCATGTTCATTAAAGCTACTGCTACAATCGGCCTCAAAATGCATAGGGTACAATAAGACGAAATCTTTAAAATAGCCTATCATTCACAAAATCTGCGGCTTCCCATTGGCGTGGACGTTTTGGTGCTGGCAGGGAAAGACTAGCGCTATTTTTTAAAGTATAGGGATATGACGTTGATCTTCTCGATTCTGTATCGGAAAGAATGTCCTGTAATGGTCACAACGGTAGTAGTGACGAGTATGGCTGTGCCATATGTAATGAAGAAACAGCTTCGTGGGTCTTTTGACCACAGCTGTCTTGTAATACCGAATATTTCCACTAGATGTCTCGCCAGGTCTTAAACGTTCCTATTCCTATGTGCGTGCAAATATTTTAAACATTATGTCTTATATTGTGTATGTGCATGTATAATATTGAAAGACACTTCTTTCGTTGCTCTTTGCCCCGTATGGCTTTTTATTCCTATCTGAGAATGCTCAAGACTCATATAGGGATGGAAGCCATGCAGGGCTGGGGGACTGTGTCATCATGGAGACCAGCCAGTGGATCCAGATTTGGTGTCAGGCACCACTCTGTACCTGCCAATCATGTGACACACACACCTGTTCTGGCATCAGTCTGGGCACAGATGCCCACTGAGCATCTAACTGTAGTCAGAATATTTGATTCTGCTCTGCCAATCAAGTGCACAGACGGCTCTCTGAAGTCTTACACACAAACACACTCTGGCTGGACATCTGCTGCCAAGCGACACTAAGACAGCTGTTCATTTGCATCAGCACCACCAGGTACATACACATAGGCACACACACACACATAGGCACACACAGACACACACACACACACACACACACACACAAATGTTAATGAACTTGACTGAATGAGGTTATAGCCTTCAGTACAGAAATGCAAAGAGTAAAGAATTTAAACTAACTTTCCTGAAGTCATAATATTTAATACTGTCCTGTATCACAGCTGTATGTGTAAAACAACACACTGATCTGCTGTGTATGATCATATCTCACCCCTCCATGTGTTCATCAAAATTTTGAAATAATAAAAGAATTATGTACAGTTATCTTTTGTGTGCTCGTATCTTACAATATTTTTAAAAAAATGTATATTGAGAACATACATGTAAACTTTGGTATGAATACGCCGAAATTAATGACACAATTTTTTAATACTTTCCTAATTATATAATTTATAATAATTTTAGCATTTAAATATAAATATGAAAACGATTATGGTCATTATTATTGTTAATTCTAACTATGTACTATGTTCCATAGAGTTGTTTTTCATTTTAAACGAGTTTTTACATAATCAAAAATATATACACTGTAATCATCCTCAGTGAGCTATATGAGGATCATCACCAGTATGTAACTAAAAATAACCTTGTGAAACCCTGACCTCTAGCGTTTACGTGATCACATTGCCCCTCCATAGCTAGTATGGTCCGAGTGTGACGTCATCATTCGGTTCTCTTGTAGGTGCAGTGCTATAAATGGTTGAAAGTGACTTTGGTAGGGAACAAGTTTACATGGAGTGAAAATCTTCCTTTTTCTGAACACAGTTTAGAGTTCAGTCTGCAACAAACACAGCCAAAGCAGATTGTAAAGGACAAACTGGCATCCAAAACACAACAAAAACTAAGTTGTCCACTTTCTGTGCCTGATTTTTCTTTTTGCTGTTCTGATTTTAAAAAGCTATTCTCTTCTGAGTTAGTTAAATACTACTTGTAGCTAAAACTTCAAATGCATTCATTTCAGTCGTTTGCGTTTAGTGCACATCTGATGCAGGCAGCTGCAGTGTGCAGGTGTGCAGTAACTGTCACTTGAGTTCTCATATGTAGCTTGTTATTAACCGTGTGCTTCAAATGAAATCATCTCTCATTGCCAGTAGGGCGTATATGGCACTCTTGTATGAGTGTGGGTGTGTCCAGCAAAATTCTTTGGGATTAGTTGTGGGTTTAATGATTTGGCAGTGTCAAGATATTCAAGATAATTTTATTATAAGCATTAGAAGCATAATATAATTGTTTAAAAAATAGACACAGTACACAAGTATCACAAGCCTTCACATTTCTGAAGTATACACGATATGAATGAAATCTTCGTGGCCAACCAGTCCATAGCCAATCAAGTGTCAAAACCATTGCCTCATCTTTTCTTCTTGAGTCTATCTTCCTGTTTTACTTTGATATTTATTCTTTAGTAAATGTCAATTATTTGGCTAATAAATAAGAATGTTCCCAACTTTCTGTTTTTAGAAAATGGCCCGATAACAACATTAGAAACTCCAAATTGGGATCTTCTGCACCACAAAAGTTCAAAGATTTCTCTCATGGGAAGACAAGTAAATACTTCCAGCCAGAGGACATGAGAGACCACAGTGAGGAGCTGAGCCCATGTTTATAGAGAACACACGACCATCAAAACAAATAAAAGAAGGAGAAAGTCATGATGGGAATGACTGGAAGGTGGTGGAAGATACGTAGTGTTTCTGGAAGTCATTGACTTCAAAACCTTGTAGCTTAACTGGTAGATGGCACTAGCAATGCCAATGCCAAGGTCAATGCCAAGGGTTATTTCTGTAAACATATTGTTGGGTTGATTGTGCTGGGTCATAATTCTGGGTTATTTTTTAACCCAGCAGTTTTAAGAGTGTTAAAACCTCACACCCAAAACACTACACTATTACACTAAGTAATAAAAATACATTTAAATTCCTATATATTTTTATATTCAATATCCACTGTACTTAACTCCCATATTAACATTATATCTGGTGTGAAGTCATTGTGAAGTGGTGTAAAACATGTAAAATAAGATTTTATTACACTTTGTATCATACCGACTGGTATGAAACCTAAGCCGTTCTGATTCTTTCTCCATCTTCATCTGAACTACCTGCCCTGTGTCCTGTGTTTGGCAGTTGTAATATTGATTTTTGTTCCAAAAAACAAGCACTTTTTTAAAACTTTATTCACTTTTCTTTAATTGGACCCTGCTGGTCAAAGACCTCTTGATAAAGGAGATGCTGATGTGTCGCTATGGGCAAAAGGGGCTTGCATCAGGGGCGGGGCTTAAGCTAGGAAAATAAGGTGGTGCTGCTGCAGAGCTGTCCTTAGATAAAGGGGAAGAAAGCAGGTCTCAGACAGCACCACCCTCTCTGGCGAATCTGTGGCCACAGAACAGGCTAGAAGAGCAGGAAGAAAAAACTGTAAGGCGTGTAACTACACGAGAGAAACGTTGGGAGCAAAAGCTTTTTTTTTCATTTTGAAAAGGTGTGATTAATCTGCTCTCTTTATTTCATTTTCCTTTAATAATCCTTCCATAATGCTTTAATTTCTGCATATATATGCATAATTATCTACGAACGCCCGTAAAGCCCCTGATATCATTACACAGGCTTTGACCCTTTTATAAATATTCTGTATATACAATGAGATTTTGAAAATGTAATCTCCAAGCATTTATGTTTAATGACATCGTTTCAGATTCTTTGCTGTAAATTTGTTTTTCTACCAAGATATTTATTTTTATATAACATGCTGTTAAGACATATGAAAATAAACAAATAGTATGTTGCAGATTGTCGTGTCTATTTATTATGAATTTGAGACAGCTCTAGTAATGGTAAAGATTCCAGTTTAATGTCTCCCTCGCCTGTTTTTTATTTGTTGTCTATTATAATTTATAGACAAATCTGACTGCATATTTGTCCAATAACAAATATTTCAAAACATACTTTGTATAAGTTTACTGCCAACGGGTTAGTCAGTTAATTTATGTTTAGCTGTTCATTGTTTAACACCTTAATTAAGGGACCTGCTTTATGATTCTTGCTCTGATCTTTCAAACAAATGTAGTACAGCTTGTTTCATTTAGTCATTTACATTTAGCTGACGCTTTTCAAATGTAATGTTAACAATGCATTAACAAAAGAAGGCAAGTTTTGGTGGGCTTGTAATCAGGTAGCTCTGTCTTTGCACATACAAACGCATTACACATGGTAAATCACGTTATATGTTTTGTTGACCTACATTTGCATGAAAGCGTGTGCTGTGTGTTTGACTGTAAGTAAGCCTGTCAGTTATGTGTGTGTGTGTGTTTGGCCCCTCCCCAGCAAGTAATCGGTGTCTGCTCAGTGTGAAAAACAGGCTCGCTCTGACACGGAAGTGACGTTGCTTTAGAATCCCCCCGTACTTCCGATCTGCTGCGAATCATCTAAACGAACGGATCGGATCTCTGTCTGAAAATCTCTCTTCGGCAAGCGTCGACTGGCGGCCCGAACCGGTCCGGCACGTAAGTAAACAAGCGTGTTTTGTACCCTGGTGGGCTTTAAACAAATCATAGCAGTGACTTTATTCAACAGACCGAAACGGCCTTGTTTACATGCGAATCCCCGAGCTTGAGTGAGCGCTGACGCATGACTGCCAACAAAGCTTTTAAAGCGACAATTATGAGACGTGCAATGATTTTAAACTGGTCTGCGCGGACATGTTCTCTTTAAACCATGGGGTTCCCTGTTATAACAATACGCACTTTCACAGTAATTAAGCGGGAGATATGGATTCCTGCGCATCGATCGCGCTGCTGTATGTATGTGCTGAAGCAACAGCTGGTGCGGCCCGATTCATGTGGAGTAAACAAAGCAGAACTCGTACCGTGAGTTTACAATCCTCGATCCACCCCACCCGACCCCCAAGGGACCTTAATTGTGATCCTAAACCTCTCCGCTGAGTGCGAGATTAAACATGCCACCTACCGCTTTGCGGGCTATTTATAGTCTCAGGTGGAATGCGAGGGACAGACAGGCACGAGCGTGTGAACCCGGATCAGGTCGTCCCATAATAACAGTGGGGTTCCGTCCAATTTCTGATCGTACATGGTATCGGACTCAAGGAACCGTCCGATTACACCCTGTTGCGCTTCTGATTGAATGTGCCATGAGTGTGTATTTATTTAATAGCACTGCGTGATGGTCATCACATCAGCAGCCGCGCACACACGCAGATCTCTGTGATCACGCGGCCTGGCCTGCTCCTGCTGTCCTATCGGGCTGTCTGTCGGTACGCAGTGTAATCCGTTATAACGGAGCTTTAAGCCGCTCTGCACGCACGCTGTGCTGTCCTGCCAGAGTTTATGATTGTCCAACGCTCAAAGAGACGCTTGGCGACTGTTACAGACAGACTGTTACAGAGAAAAACAGTCCTTGATCTGACCAGTGGTTCAAGCTCAGCAAGTATCATTGACTGAAGTTAGTAGCAAGGCTATTTTGAAACGCCAGACTAATGTTTTGAAGTGGAACTGTAAAGCTTATGTAGTGAAGTAATTTTTGATTGGCTAAAGTAGACAATAGACGCACACTGTGGTCAGTCTCTCAGCCAACTTCATTCTGAGGCTTTTACGAATACTTTTAAAGGTTCATTATGACTCATACAAAAATGATCCCTTGCAGTCATTACTTATCCACTAGAAGTATCCACACTGTTATTTGCCTGTATTTTCTTATGTTTTTATTGTTTTGAGGTGCTCAGGACAGTTTTTGACTGGGGGGTGTATAGCCCCAACCAATAACAGCGCATGGGGGCGTGCACTTCTGGGAGTGTTCTGACTGAGACGAGGGGCCAAGTTTTAATGTTGCGTTTACAGATTGTAACTGCAAATCCTGCATAGTGCTTTAGAAAACAATTCTGTCAAGTATGACTTAACCTTTGACTGGTAGTGCATGTGGTATGAAGCTTACCATGTATTAATGGCATTAACCAAGTAATGCGTTTTTGTTCTATCTTTCAGCATTCTTTCTTCCTCAAAGCTCATCTCGTGCTCTGATTCCCCATGAGTGACGGGGAGTGTGATTTCTTTTGCTTTTTTCGGTGCTGCTAAAAGCCACAGCACCCCTTGGGATTTGTGGTCCAGTCTGGGGCAGAGGGCAGCAGCTTAGAAGCTGCTGATTGGTGGAGAGCAGCTGTCAGTCAGGGAAAGGGCGGGCCTAGAGGGCTATGTCTGTTGACATGAGTAGCCAAGCCTCAGACAGTAACGAGGAATTTGACGATGATGAAGATGTCGGAGATGGAGACATCCCTGATTATTATGATGGCCTTGATGAAGATGTGGCGGTAGAAGAACCGTTTGATCCGGAAGAATACCAGTTCAACTGTCTGACGTACAGAGAAAGCCAGAGGGTACTAACTGAGGAAGTCAGCAATGTAGCCAGTGCCCTGAAGGTGCATGGTATATTTGTTGATATATATATTTGTGTGTGTGTGTGTATTTGTCTGTAGGTATGTTTCCAATTTGTTTTTTGATGGTTTACTGGATTTAGTCTGTCAGTAGAGAACGATTCTCTTTCTCTCTATAGGTGTCACCAGCTGTAGCCAAACTGGTCCTTGTACATTTTCACTGGCAGGTGTCACAAATACTCGAAAGGTAACACAAGACATTAAGACACACACAGCTATGTGCACATTTATGGGTAGCTGTCAAGGATTTTAAAGTAATGGTGACCTCACCTCACAGAATAAACACATCCCCTCACAGAATAAACACATCCCCTTATACAGTCATTTATATTATTTGTCATCTACTTAATGTAACGTTTTTAATCTATGGATCTGTTTCTTGTGTTTGAAGGTATAACTCAAATTCTTCTCAGTTGCTTTGTGAAGCTCACGTTCAGACCACAAGCACCTGCAGATCTCTCACTGTAAGTAGAATTATTCTGTGTTTTTAGATATGGGAACTCTAATATAAAGAGGTTTTCACCATCTTAAATTATTGATTTAAATATAATTGCAATTAAGTTGATGGAAACTAGTCTGGTGTCCTTAAGTAAGGGGCCTAGGGCAATTCTTATATATAGACAGTTTTGGACACTAAAGGTTTTTACACTAACTAGGATTCTTACACTTAATATTTGACTACAGAATGTTGTGATTATCAGTCAATATATGCTGGACCAGAACTTTGCTTTATTGCTGCTGTGTCAGTAGTCAAATCTCTTTCCTTCTTTTGATGTGTATGTGTGTTTTCAGGCCGGGACGTCGCTGCAGTGTGGGGTGTGTCTGCAGCTTGTCCGGAGAGATGCTCTTCTATGTCTACCCTGTCAGCACTCCTTCTGCAAAGCGTGCTGGGAGCAGCACTGCACTGTACTTGTCAAAGATGGCGTGGGAGTGGGTGAGTATGCATTTACAGCGTGTGCGAGAGGCAGCGTATTGCTGATCAGAGTCTGTACACACGAACAAGATCGCAGTGTGTTATCTGATCTCTGATATGGATTTTGTGTGCGTGTAGAGATTTCCTGCATGGCGCAGGACTGCTCCCTTCGAATGCCAGATGATTTCGTTCTTCCTCTGCTGCCCAGCGAGGAACTGAAGGACAAATACAGACGCTACCTCTTCAGGGACTACGTGGAGGTGTGTGTCAGTCTTAACACATGTTTGGAAAAGTACATTTCACCTGAAGTTTTGCTGCAAATAATCAAGAGCGTAGTATAATAAATCAGTATAATATTCTAACACCTTTTATTTTTGTGATGTTGATATCATAAGAACTTTACTGAGCTGAGCTAGTCTTTACTGAACTGTTGCAAGTTCTTTTCATTAATTATTCTGCTCTCAGTGTGAAAGAGACAAACAGACACTGCAGTCTAATTTGGACACCCAATTTAATAAACAGTATTCCATGAATTATTTAACTCAACTACCCTTGTAATCCTTTTTTTATTCCCCAATCCTCACTCATGTCTTTCTGCTGGTCTGTTTTCTCAAAGGTTTTGCTTTGTTTTCAAACTTATCCTTTATTTCTAATTAACGTTTCTACAGTAGAGAAACACATGAGACCATTTATCTGACCATACGCTTTTGTAATTGGCTGTCAGTATATTTTTTCTCTTGGCAAGTGATAGAACGATCTTCTCGATGATCAGTCTTTACATGCTCATGTTTCTGTCTGTCTGTAGAGTCACTTCCAGCTACAGTTGTGTCCTGGTGCTGACTGTCCAATAGTTATACAGGTGCAAAAGCCCCGAGCTCGTAGAGTTCAGTGCAGTCGCTGTGGAGAAGTTTTCTGGTACCACTCAAAACCACACGCACATATATTCACTCCAGCTAAACATGCTTAATAACATAAGAATGCATGTGTGATTGATTTGACTCTGTCTTCAGTTTCAAGTGCAGACAGATGTATCACGCCCCTACGGACTGCGCTACCATCCGCAAATGGCTGACAAAATGTGCAGATGACTCCGAGACGGCCAACTACATCAGTGCACACACTAAAGATGTAAGAGCGCGCACAACTAAATACTATACATCCGCAAACGCTTAAAATATCAAAACATACTCATATTTACGGTAATTCTGATGTGTATCTGTTGCGGGAAAACCTTCTACGTTTTAAGTTGGAAACTCCAACTCCAATCAATATTTCCTTAAGTATCCTGTTTTGATTTCCTTCCTAGTGCCCTAAGTGTAATATCTGCATTGAGAAAAATGGAGGATGCAACCACATGGTGAGTTATGCGCGCTTCTTTTCATTCCCTACACACTTTATTGTGTGCTTAATAAAGGACTAAATTAGTATGTCAAAATGAGAATGCACTATTATAACAATCACGATTATGAATATCTTATCATTGTCATCTGAATAAAATCAAAACTGAAGAAAACTTGTTTTCTTCTGTCTGTTTTTTACAGCAATGCTCCAAGTGTAAACATGGTATGATTTTAGAAACTAAAGAAAAGTTATATCATTAAAAACTCTTCAGGGGGTAAAGTGGTTTTGATTGTAATGAAGTTGTTATTATGCGTGTGTAGATTTTTGCTGGATGTGTCTGGGAGATTGGAAGACTCACGGCAGTGAGTATTATGAGTGCAGTCGCTACAAAGAGAATCCAGACATCGTCAATCAGAGCCAGCAGGCCCAGGCCAGAGAGGCCCTCAAAAAATACCTGTTCTACTTTGAGAGGGTGAGAGTAAAACACACTCAATAAAGCTATTCATAATAGCTTGGCAGTGACATCATGCTGCCTTCTAAGATACCATGTAAGGCAATCTCTGAATGTACTGTGACGAGCTCTGCAGAGGGCAATAGATGTAGGAAAAGACGGGGTTGATTTAAAAAAGATAATTAAGGGTAATTGTCCGGCTAATAAAAATGGAATGATGTGCTTATTGGAGTACTGTATTAGCTCAACAACATGCTAAAGATTTGCTATAGAGTTTTTTTTTTAAAAACGAATTCTACCTTAATGCATCTTGTTACTAATAATATATTTTAGAAATATAATATATTTTACTAATAATATATATTAGAAATAATTTCATTTTGGAAAGATCCTCAAAGGCAGTTTTTCCATCTTTATAACTATATTGACAAAGTCATCACACATTTGTGTGTGTGTCCAGTGGGAGAACCACAATAAGAGCTTGCAGCTGGAGGCACAGACGTACCAGCGGATCCAGGAAAAGATTCAGGAGAGAGTCATGAATAATCTGGGCACCTGGATTGACTGGCAGTACCTGCAGAATGCTGCCAAGCTACTGGCTAAGGTACAGGCTGTTTCCAGCATTAGTCTACTTGTTATTTAGAAGATGATTTATACAAAGGAATATAATAACAGTATGGTAATTGTGGGGATAGTCAGCAGTCTCCAGTTCCTGGATCGTAAATCTAGTTTCTTAACTACTTCACTAAAATTAACTCATACATATGACTACTCATCAGCTTTGTACTAATCAGCTTGTACTCAAGTACTCATCAGCTTTGCTGTAGTTCAAATGGTACAGCATGGCACTAGCAACACCAAGGTCATGGGGTCGATTTCCTGGAAATTCCATTGTTTTCATTCTAGGCTAAAAATATTTATCCGTAATATTTCCCAAAATGTAACCCTCAAACATTAGTAGATTTGTAGTATAACATGATTGGGCCAATTTAAGAATTTAGGACCACAAAATGTCCTTATGTTGGTTTTGATGTTTCATTATAATAATTTAAATAATTTTAATTTAAATACTTGGCCTTCATAAGTATAGCCAAACCTGTGTTTACTCATTGTCACGTTAAATTTGTGTTCTCTCCTAGTGTCGTTATACACTGCAGTACACTTATCCTTATGCCTACTACATGGAGTCCGGACCCCGCAAAAAACTGGTAAGCAGCTGTAAAAAAAAACAACAACAAAACTTTATGGTCAAGCAGCATTTACATTTAAGGTCTGAATATCCCAGAATATTCTAGACTTTTAGAAATCTCCAAAAGGGATTGTTTTCCCACAAATAAAAGAAAACAAAAGCTGTCATTTACTTGTCCTCATAGTATTCCAAACTGGAGTTGCTGATTTCATTCCATAAAACACCAGAGGAAATTTTAAATGTGGTTTGCAACGGCATGAGGATGAGTCAACAAGGACAGAATTTTTGCGTACACTATGCCTTTAGGATCCATCTTTGTTTCTAAGTAATGAAATATCTTCTGTTTATTTTCTGTAGTTTGAGTATCAGCAGGCGCAGCTGGAGGCGGAGATTGAGAACCTGTCATGGAAAGTGGAGAGAGCAGACGGTTATGAGAGAGGAGAGCCGAGCGCCAATGATAGAGGGGTGAGAGAGCTGGAACGAGAGCTGGAGGAAAATGTGAAATAAGGAACTGCAATCAAAAACCATGATTCATGCCTTGTGTCTTGTTTTTTGTAGGATCTGGAGAATCAGATGCACATGGCTGAGCAGAAGAGACGGACGCTGCTGAAGGATTTTCACGACACCTGAACATCCGTCCATCAAATCCACCTTCAGCTGTTGTTCTCTCAACCATCTCCACCCCACATCCAAAGATACCCCTCCCTTCTTTTCGTCATAACTCTACACTGCATCTCAAAACATTGTGCATCTCTTTTTTTTATCATTTTCAAGCTTTATTTTTCCCTTTGATTTATTCTTTCATCAGTTGATCAGTTTTTTTTGCTTTCTAATATTTTCTCGGCTGCAGGGTTTGAGAATAGCATGATTGTATCATGCATACACATACACACATTGCATTCTCACATGCCAGAGTTGGCTGACATCACACACACACACACACACACACCCCAGACACTCCACCAAACACTGGCTAACTCCTCTCCTCTTCCATCACTGATCCTGCCATTATTTCTGTCATCTTTTCTCTCTTGCTTTATTCTCATGTTTTCCTGCAAATGGCTGTTGATAGTTAGATCATTTAAAAAAACACAGAAAAATGAAAAAAAGATAAAAAACAAATGCTGTAATTTTCAACGGTTGTACATTAATACAGAAATAGAGTTACTGAAAGAAAGTTTTTAAATCAGATGGTGACTCTGGTGTTTTCTTGTGCACACACATGTACTAGGAACTCTTTACACAGCAAATACAATTTGAAATGGCATGTATATTAAACTCAATTATAACTAATGTAGACTAACCAATCATCTTAAATATAACTTTCATTTCTATAAATGCCAAAAATATATGATGTAGATTATTAATAAATTATTTTCCTTTTGAGATTGTTGCCAAAATCACAGATTTTTTTTCTTGCTTATCTTTTGGGAACATTATTCAAAATGTTTACATTCTCTAACTTTAAAACGTTACACTAACATCTTAGGAATAAAGTTTTTTGAAGTTCTACTAACGTTACTGCAAGAACGTTTTTGATAATTTAAGAGAACTTTAGAGAACATAGCCAAGGTTCTAAGAACTTCCCTGTTAGGGCCTAGCCACTGGACGGCTTTAGAGCATTGAGTGACACTGCAGGTTCCCAGGCAGGCTTGCATATTCAGGTCAGTTCATATGAGCCAAATAAAGGCAGCGCAGAGCTCACGAGTTAAAATTAAATCGATGAGCTTTCCTCACGCTGAGAAACCCTCAAACCAGTGTTACAAACGACAACAAACCCGCTCTTTTATTTTACCCGCAGGTCAAAGAACTGATCCTCGGTCAGCCCGTTATAAGCTGTAACATTTTCTCCAATGCAGTTTTGTGTGTTATATACAGTCCATACAGAGCCATCTGTATTTTTTCGCTATTCAAGCACACACTATTGAAGGGGTCCTATCATGCCCTTTTACAAAGTCTTGATTTTGGTTTTGGGGTGAATACAAGTTCATGGGAAATCTTGAGCAGAGCTCTTAGAGTCAAGCAGTAATAACATCAGAACAACAACATAGATAGTAGTAAAGAGTCAAGAGAAAAGAGCAAGCAGTCAGATTTTGTTCCACTGTATAGAAATATTGCACATGCCCTGAGATGACAGGTGGTTAAATGTAGAAAACGTTAAAGGATCCTGTATGACAGATACATGTGAGTAGTTAGTTTTAAACGTAAATGCAACTTTAACAACTTTATATGACACAGATAATAGACCTTATGGACCAAACACATTTACAGCTTTATTTTCCTTGTGCTGTCTTTTGCCATCAGTCTGACTGTACAGGAATAAAAGTGCTTTGTGTGTCAGGATGCTGTCTGGTCTTCGCTTTCTCAGGTTACATACTGATTGTTTATGCCTGAGCAGAGCAGAGAGTGACCTGGATATTATGCAAAAGAAGAAGAAAGACAGAGAAACACGTCACAGAAACACAACTATATAAAAAAGAAAAGGGGGAGGTGCCAAGGGAGATAATATACAAATCTGAGTAAAGATATGTTCAAATATAAAAATATAAAATAAATACTTTGTAAAGCTCACAAATGCTTTAGGTTTTAATAGCCTTTTTATTCAGAGAATATCTAATACTGTTTATGTTTAACAAATGCGTTGGGGTAGTATTAATAAACTTATAAATAACCTTAAAATAGTAGTATACTATTTAAATGAACTTGTAGTATAAATAAAGTATAAATACAAGCACTTTTTATCTTCTTTAGGATAATCAGTAAAGCTAACGAGTACAATTTTCCCATAAATAAGAAAGAGATCTAGGGCACTGAACACTTCAATTAATACACTTCTGTACCTTATACGCCAAGCGTCCATGTGAGACGCTGCGTCACCCGGATGTGACGTACAAAGACACCTTATTTATAACCGCGGAAGGCGAGGACGTCCTACAGAAGACACGTGTGATGCCTGTGGGAGCCACTGAGTGCTTTCAGTTCCAAAAACAAGAGCTCGGGTGAGTTTTTCCCCATTCAGTTTAGGAAAATACCAGACTGTTTATAAAGCAAAAACAGCGGCGTTTGATGACATTAATCGCCGTGAAGACTGTGTCGGATTAAAGCTCCGAGGTGAACAGAATTTACCGGATCCGTCTTCTAAACTGAATACCTCTTCTAAACGTTTTGGACTTTGTATGCACGATGGCTGACTATTTAATCAGCGGACAGACGTGCTATGTGCCGGACGATGGTCTAACGGGACAGCAGCTCTTCAATTCTGGAGACGGCCTTACCTACAAGTAAATAACTTACCTATTACCTACAAGTAAATACCTTACAAGTAAATGAATTACTGTTTGTTAAATGCTGTACTGTAAGAATTGTTGAGTGGCCGGTCAGAAGGGCAGATTTGGACACACGTACTGCATGTCACTGCATGCAGCTTCATCCAAAACCAGGAGCTTTATAGACCGGCAATAAGCTGATATTACGTGAACAGCATGTAGGTGTCGTTGTTGACTCGTATTTTTATCAGACTTCACTATGGTGTGAGCACGCTGTAGTCTGTTATGCAATTCGGTTTCGCGAGGGGTCATATCGTCAATATCGTGTTGTCAGCATCGTGGCCTTCTAAGCCTACTTGAAGTGAGATTTTTATAATGAAAACGTGAATTAAGTAGGTCAGGCTTTGCCAAATGGAAAGACATATTGGATTCAGTATTTGACTTCATATGCTGCAATTCCAATTCCATTTGACTACGTCCAAACTGCGCAAGCAACATGTTAGTCTGTTCTAAATGGCGCACACTGGCAACCTTAGTAGCATTTCTTGTACCAAGGCATGTCGCCCCTGTCAGGCTTTCCAAATGTGCTATAAATAGGATGAGCTTTGTCAATCATGCTTTTTAGTGTGGCCATGTTTAACTGCCTCTGTGTCGTGTAAAGTACTCGAGTATAACATCCCAGAGTGAAAACATATCCGTGGCAGGTGCAAGCTGGATAGTGCACTTGCACATTCCGGGGAGTGTCTAGAAACATCTTTCTGTTTTCACTCTAACACAAGTATGGTGCACTCAGTGATTGTTTACTTCACCTCCATTGTAGACACGAGGTTGCTTTGATATACATGTCCATCATAGAAACGGGGCGTTGCTTGGCACTGATTAACAACATAAAGGGGCTCATTTGTAAACAGGATGTATGGGATATATTTGGGGTATGTATCAGTGCGTATAAGTCTTTGACATTGGGTTCTGTGACAGGAGTCTAGTTATATCTCTTAGGACACATTTTAAGTTATATTTGACAGGTAGTTGGGGGCAGTTTATGTATAAATCACAGCAACTTTAATGAAGCCCTTTATTCCTTTATTCTTTCAGTGATTTCCTCATTCTGCCTGGGTACATTGACTTCACAGCTGACCAGGTGGTAAGTAAATCTCTTCTTTATTTTAAGAAAGTGACGTTAGCGCTTCACGAATGACTGAATGACAAATAAGATCTTGGTGGATGGAAGAATGTTGTGGCTTGTGTCATCACCGGCTTAATTTGATTGGCTGTCTAGGACCTGACATCAGCTTTGACCAAACAAATCACAATGAAAACTCCACTGGTCTCATCACCCATGGATACAGTCACAGAGTCTGGAATGGCTATTGCCATGGCGGTAAGAAATGGAAACAAATAACATATTAGTAAACAGCACCAAAAATATCTTGTGTATATACTGAGCTTGTTTGTAGGGCACATCATACAATATACAAATTTTGTCAGATTAAACTCTTTAGAATGAGAATTTTCCTACTGTAATATCACATGCAACTGTCTAACAATAACAAATCGGGGCAGTGATGTAAAACAAAGGCTGTTGGCTATTTCTGTCTCAAAAAAAAAATAAAACTCAAGAGAATTTTGTATTTTAGCATTTTAATTGATGATTCCGTTTGATGAATCCAGCGTTTAACAAACTATGTTGTAGTTTTTTTAAAACTCATGTTTACAAAAGTTGAGTCATGGCATATTAGAAAGTGTTTAATGTTGTGCTGTCATAGCTGACGGGGGGAATAGGCTTCATTCATCATAACTGCACTCCAGAATTCCAAGCCAATGAAGTCCGCAAGGTCAAGGTGAGTCTTATCACATCTCTGTCCTTTGACTTTTTCTCTTTTTTTCTGCCCTTCTTTTTATGTTCTCCACTCATTCTCATTTTACATTCTCCTTTGACCCCCCCCCACCCTATAGCAATATAATTCTCCCTTAATGAGAGACCTGCCCTAAATCCTCACCTGCCCTGAAATTTTCCCTTGTGCCGTCACTGTCAGTAATGTTCTGTGTTATGCTGAAGTGATTCCCACTAGAGAGATCTAATAGAACTGTCCTCATTGTTCCATCCCTCTGCCACTTCCCACCTTGTCTCTCTGCCGCTTAACCACTTAGAGATACGAGCAGGGTTTCATTACGGACCCAGTGGTGATGAGTCCTAACGAGCGGGTTAGGGACGTCTTTCAGGCTAAAGCTCGTCATGGTTTCTGTGGTATCCCAATTACGGACAACGGACAGATGGGTGGACGCCTGGTCGGCATTATTTCGTCACGCGATATCGACTTCCTGAAAGAGGCGGAGCATGACCTGCCTCTCAGTGAGGTGGGTGGGGCTTAGTACATAGAAGGAGGGGCTAGAGTCATTTCAGGTTTAACTTACCTTATCTCTCTTTCAGGTGATGACTAAGAGGGAGGATCTTGTTGTAGCTCCAGCAGGAGTGACATTGAAAGAGGCCAATGAAATCCTTCAGAGGAGCAAGAAAGGTATGGTAGACCTTATAAATTCATAAACACCATTTTCTTTACACCCGTACAGCTGAGGAAAGATACTGACTAATCATTAAACAAAATAAAACATTCAAATGAAAGTTAGTCATTCATTAACCCATATAGACCAAAGCAGGTTCCTGTAGCTCAACTAGAAGAGCATTGCGTTGTCAGCGCAAAAGGTTGTGGGGTTCGGTTTCCAGGGAACATGTACTGACAAAATATGTAAATTGAGTGTAACACTAAGTCGCTTAGGATAAAAGCATCTGCCAAATGCATGAAAATGTAAATGTAACCATGAGCAATACTAGTGCAGTGGGGATTACTCACTCAATGTGTGCTGTCTGTAGGTAAGCTTCCCATCGTAAATGAGGAGGGATGTTTGGTGTCCATCATCGCTCGGACGGATCTGAAGAAGAACAGAGATTTCCCGCTGGCCTCAAAAGACTCGCGTAAACAGCTGCTTTGTGGTGCAGCCATAGGAACACACAATGATGACAAATACAGGCTGGACTTGCTGGTGCAAGCCGGTGTGGATGTCGTTGTCCTAGTGAGTGTGTTTGTGTGTTGTTGTTTCCATGCTCGTATTTTATGTCTCGTTGTGTTACATTTTGCCTTTCTCTCCTCTCTTTAGGACTCTTCCCAAGGAAATTCCATCTTTCAGATTAATATGATTAAGTACATTAAGGAGAAATATTCCAGTCTACAGGTCATAGGCGGCAATGGTCAGTTTATTATGCTCACAAACTCTCGCAACCTCACGCCTACAAACACAATTAACACAAGCTGTCTCTCCCGTCACAGTGGTGACTGCGGCGCAGGCGAAAAATCTAATCGACGCAGGAGCAGATGCACTGAGAGTAGGAATGGGCAGCGGTTCTATCTGCATCACGCAAGAAGGTCAGTCCACCAATCCTACGCCTGCCTGCTTGCTCCTCAGCCAATCGTAGGCTGTGTTTCCATATCCAATACTTCCATATCCACCTAATGTACAGTGCATTCCTTGGTGGTCTTTTACATGGTTTAGAGCAGAGCTAGAAGATCCGTCAAATATCTCTGTTTTGTTCTGTAAGGCTATTGTGCAGATTAAGTGGTGCACAGTCGACCCCCCCCCCAACTGATTTTCCAACCCTTTTCTGGGGGTTTTACACCTGTGGAGAAAAAAAATGGTTTAGTGCAATAATTACTTCATTAAAAAAAAAAAAGAATGGAGGTATAGAATAGTCTCTTTTTCTTCCAACCTTTCCACCCTCTTTTTCAAACTGTTTTTCTGTTTTCCTTTTGTTTTCATTTGTCTTTCTCTCTATGGCAATTTGC
This sequence comes from Botia almorhae, assembly GCA_036877575.1. NCBI lineage: Eukaryota > Metazoa > Chordata > Actinopteri > Cypriniformes > Botiidae > Botia > Botia almorhae. The sequence goes on from JAZGTJ010000014.1 coordinate 29,960, forward strand.
TTTCTCAGTTCCTCCTTTAAGTTTTTGTTATTTGCGTCCTCAATCCTCTTTCATCAGCTCTGTTTTGCAACCTAGTGAACCTACAGAGGCAGCATTTGAAGGCATTATAGATGTGCTGCATAACATTAGGCAACTCAAGTGGTTTTGGAACAGAGCTATTTTGTGTTCTGTTTCTTAGTCTCTCTATCTTTCTCACTCTTTCTATAATTGTCTTTATAATTTTCTCTAGCACCTCTCAGTATTCCTCCTGGTTTAAAGCTCCACAGCCCCAAAACCCCAACTACTGTTACAGGATACTCCAGTAAGTCCCTCCCCCTGATCCTCATACAGTGATCCCATTGGCTCACTAGCTCACTCTGCCTGCCCCTTCCCACAGCCTGCTGCACTGATTGGTTAATGGCTCTGCATCATTAGAAGTAGTTGCTGGTTTTTGGGGTTTTGGAGGCTTGTCATTTTCTGACTAACCTGTCAGTAATGGCGTTTGGCACTTCCTCTGATCCAAGTCTGTTACCCAGAATTACTCACTTCAATTTATGTGAACTAGATTATTTAATGGTATTTGGACAGTTAAGTCATAATTAACATGTATGAGTGTCATACATACATTTTTCATTTTGGAGTACACTGGCAGAGTATTAGTACAAATGGTGTGACAATATAAGATGACAGAAGGGGATTGTGGGTAATAGTATTGAAATGTCAGTCATGTTTCATTTCCTGTTTACCTCCTCTGTCTGTTGTTTCTGTCCTGTCTCTTAATATAAAATGTCAGTTTTTATCCAAATAAAACTGCACACAACAACAGCTTTATATGATTTCATAACTAAATATTCTATATTTCTTTGATATTTGTTAACAATTTGAATGGATTATGACTAACTAGTAAGCAATGGCTCATTGTATAAGGACAGATGTATACATACAACAAGGAAACTGCAGGTTTATCGCCAATGCTGCAGAAAACAGGCTTGAGAAAGATCAGAGAGGAGGGAAGGAAGAGATTTAGGTTCTTTTTTTCCATCCAAAATCTGTTCTTTTTGTCACAGACTTGCAGAGGGTTTGCTGATAACCGTTTTCTCCTCTCCTGTGAAATTTAAAACAATATTAAAAAAGATTAAATTTATCACATTTAACATGATTCTTTTTTATATATTGCTAACCATTTGATTCAACCAGTTGTCTTTGAACTCAACAAAGTTCAAAGAATTTGTTTGATTTGACTTATTCCATTTTATTTTTTTTGCTTTGGACACAGTTTGAGTGAATTTCTTGCAGTTTCTTTAATGCATAATCCAGTAATCCATTGATTGGTTGGTTGGCACTGACTGAATCACATGACTGCATGAGTAAAGACTACACTGATGGTCATTCATGTGTGCACATGTCTCTGTGTTCTGGTTATATTCTGTGTCCTATCAGTTTTGTTTATTGGAATTAGTTACATGCTTCAAATGTTTTTAGAATATCCAAAAGTAAATAAGCCAGATTCTAAATTTGTAGTAGTAATATTTGCAGTAGTAGTGTTTTGAAAGTAGGGGTCATTTCTGAGGAAATGTGTCTTTCTCCTCATAGTGCTGGCGTGTGGGAGGCCGCAGGCGACTGCTGTGTATAAGGTATCAGAGTACGCCCGGCGGTTTGGAGTGCCTGTGATTGCTGATGGGGGGATTCAGACAGTTGGACACATGGCTAAAGCTCTTGCACTGGGGGCATCAACAGGTGATACGTTTGCATTTTTTCTAATTAAATTAAATGACAAATTTATCAGCTTAACAAATTAATTGAAAACTTCAGAATTTGGTATGCACCCTTTTTGTTTGACAACAGCGTGTTTAAAGCTTGCGTGGCTCCAGCTTTTTTTTTTCAAGTTTAAGTCTTTTCTTTTTGTGATCAATTGTTTTTATTGGTTTTACATAAGGAAGGCCAGTTACAGGTTCCACTTTTTTTTCTTATTAAACAGAAACAAAAACTGACCCTTAACTGACCTCTTGTGTAATTCTTGTTCCATATAATGGATGTTGAAAATAAGAACAATCTGACCTTTTGTGTTTACATGGTCAATGTTGCAAATTTTAATACATTTAGTTAGTGACCTAGTAATAGTCTTAAATGTTTATTTTGTCACAAGATAACTTTTGTAAAAATCCTAAAACTTTATTTCCAGGATCAAATCTAAATTTAATTTGGAATCCCAGATTTTCAAAGTAGCGTCAGACTTTTGGGACCTCCCACTGTATTTTAGTAAATATTACACACATTGTCATTGAATTAAAGCTCAGTTCTCTTATGCTTTTTCTGTCTGTGACAGTAATGATGGGATCATTATTAGCTGCCACCTCTGAAGCTCCTGGTGAATATTTCTTCTCTGATGGGATCCGTCTGAAGAAGTATAGAGGGATGGGCTCACTGGACGCCATGGACAAAAACCTCGGCTCTCAGACCAGATACTTCAGGTATTACACACTGTATTTACACGTTTACATGTATTGATTAAACTGTTTTATGGAAAATAATAAATGTTTATAAAAAATGAAAACGTGAAAAAGACCCTTTAAATATAAACAATTTTTTAAATATTTTTCTAAAAGCCAAGATGTACGTTAAAATCATGTTCACCTGTCTCTCTCCTTCACTTTCTCTCTTACGGTCTCTACTGTCTCTGTCCTCTTTCAGTGAGAGTGATAAGATTAAAGTAGCTCAGGGAGTTTCAGGGGCAGTTCAGGATAAAGGCTCCATCCATAAGTTTGTCCCATATCTTCTTGCTGGAATACAGCATTCCTGCCAAGACATCGGCGCAAAGAGCCTCACACAGCTGAGGTAAAAGAAAATGTGATAATTACTCATAAACCTGCAAATGTATTAATTTAAAGATGAAGTGTCCATTTGTGCCCCCCTAGTGGTATTAAACAAGTTCCAAAAATAATGACTGTTTGTTATATATAGAAATGACCATTTTTGGAAACAGTCATTATTTTACAGTTCTGTTCAGTGCAACTGAAGTGTGCAGAAATTATGCACCTCGCCTTGAACACAAAGCGATGCTAAAACAGACACAAACCCAAACAGACTTGCATGTTTAAGGCTAATTACAGAAGTCATGACAGAATTTCTCTTCTCTCCATCTCAGGGCAATGATGTATTCTGGTGAGCTGAGGTTCGAGAAGAGAACTATGTCTGCTCAGATGGAGGGTGGAGTTCACAGCATGCACAGGTAGTTAAAGCGCTCACTCGCACATCTTTTCAATGTGAATTTTTTATTTTAAATGCATTTTAATGAAAAATGTAATTTTTTCCTTCTCATTCTTCAGCTATGAAAAGCGCCTGTTTTAAAGACGAAACCACAGATGCCAGCCCATGCACAGTCAATAACATGTACATGCACAAACCCCTGCCAGTGTCCTTCCACACGTGCTCTTGCACATACAGACACCCAAACACACTTGAGAACCTCAGCTTCCTCTTTCTCGTCTTCCCAGCCGCCTGGAGAGAAACCAGTGTGTGAATGTTTGTATGACTGTGTGTGTGAACATGCGTTTGCAGTCGTTCGTGTGATTGTGGGGAGCGTGTGCTGTATCCAATGTCCTACATGTCTATAAGATGTTCATGTTTGATCATGTGACAACTTGAAGTGTATTAAAAACACTGTTTTTGCCACAGATGTTTGCCTGAGTTTTGTTGTTTTGTTAAATAAAATGCAATTACACATGTACATCCATTCTTTTAGGCAATAAACAATCAAGACTATCAGTCCAGAGAAGAAAACTGAATGATTGGAATTTATGATCTGTGTGAAACAGGAAGTATTTTATTTTGATGGAATTTTTCTCTGGTTTGTTATACACAGTGTACTGACAGTTTGGGTTGGGTGTCTGTATGAGTATCTTCATAAAAGTTAGTAGTGTCATATATATGGCATGCTTGACTTGCATGTTTTTTTTTAATAAATAGATTTTCAAATCCTGAATCTGTGGGTGTGTTGACATTGGTACACTATTCCTCATTTTGCAAGCGTGTCTCAAGGGAACCAGCCTATCCCTCCAAAATCACCGGACTTTCCAAACAAGCATTTACACATGCTCAGTAATGGACCCGCACCTGGACAGGTTGGGCTCAGAGCTCCAGCTGCCTCCTAATTAGTGAAATATGATATTGACCCGTTAGTGAGCTCAGTCCAGCTGGGCCCAGATCTCCTAACGCTTTTTTACACTGCAAACATTAATTGACTGACAGTTCATGTGTTTTAACATGTACAACGGTATTGTCCTTCCGGCAAGCTGTTGTTGTTAATGCAAATATTTATTGTCAACAATATACAATACTGAGGCACACATGCATACATGGATCTTGATTTTCAACACCTACACTGAATTGTGTGAATCAATGAAAAAGATACAGATGATAGAGAGGACTATGAGAAGGAGTGGGGGAGCAGGCATGTTGTGGGCAGCCCAGTGAAGAAGTGAAAGTGAAAATGTTTGTCAGATTTCTAAGGAGGAAGTCAGGAGGTATTAAAAGGTGAACACTCTGACATCAACCCACAGCAGCCAGGAGCAGAGAGTGAGAAAGACACCATTAAGAATCAGTAGCAGGTAAAGAATCTGTTTTGTCTCTTGTGTGGTTGATTTATACTTTAACTGTGTGACTTCAAACTTTAAAAATGTCTTATTTTGAATGGCTATTTTCTTAGCTATTGATCACACTGATTTTCTTTCATTTCTGTTTACCGTAGCTTTCTCTGTGGTTTCTTTGCGGTATTTCCATCATTTTCATTTGGTTTTTGAAAGATGATTTCATTTAATTAGAGGAGAACCATGACTCTAGTTTGTTCCGGACTTTATCATTCTCCTTCTGTTCACCTTCACCTCACTGATGTCACATGACAGTCTCAAGTCTTAAAAGTGACAAGAAAGAGACAACAGGTCACTAAAATTAGCCATTACTAAAACATCTGTGATGCTAGTATATTTTGCATCAAGGTGGCTATTTTTAAATTAAACTTCATATTTTGAGCGAGTTCCTTTTTTTGTTTGACTTCATGTTAGTGTCTTGATTCAGGTTAATCTCTCGTAATCGGACTTCCTCTTCTTTCTCTCTCTCTCTCTCCTGCTCCTTTCTGATATGGAACAGGTTAGACAGGCACAAGTCTACCGATGAAACAGATAAATAAGTTTTATCCTTTTGCAAAGACACCAAACTTGTTTGTGGCACAAGATGTTTGAAAATGATTTTAGTTTCACTCATCTGTCTTATGTATGGAGGTTAAATCGCTAACTGAATTTTGTTAAATGGCGTGTTTCATTTCAGAGTGCTCTGGAAATGGCCACAGCAGTCTGGATGGTAACGGAACCCATAATGCAGCTGTTTGTTTGATAGACAGCTGCGTGTTGATTCCGTGTCCCTCCTTTCTTGCAGTAGGGGGTTCACGGTGAAAACTGTCCAAGTAGAGGAGTTGATCACACGGATTGATGTGAATTGTAGCTGGATAAAATTGGGACAGTTGTTTGGAAATGTTTATGTCTGTGTATATACCCCTGTGTGTGTGTATCTATGCAACCGTTTCTGTGCGTGTTTATGTATATGCGAGTACTGATGTTGCTCTGGAATGACACGTTTTCTCCCGGATCGCCAGAAATATGTTTCGCCACCGGGAATTTCGTGTCAGCCAAGATTAACATCTATAGCTGACAATCACAAATCTTCAGCATTCCACTAATCACACATCATCATAAAATGCATGTATATTGTTCATGTACTTTAGTTCTTTAATAAATTAAATTAAAGCATTTCGTTTTGCATCATCCATTGTATCATTTTTGGTCTGCCATCCAAAGTGCCACAGATTTCTCCCAGGGCATGTTATAATCTGTGTTATACAGACATGTGACAGAGGTTTGTGTTGTCACTGCATGACTGATCTGGAGCAAGTGTGGAACGATTACTCTGACCACAGGATATTATTATTGCTGAGATGCGACTCTTACTTAAGTTTCAAACCCACAGCCTTATTTTCTCTGCATCAAACAGAGCTACTCGGCTACACAGCCAAACAACCAGTGTTGCAAAATACCTCAGCGGTGTGACCAAAACTCATGTACTGATCTTTCTCTATAAAGTCATCTATAAAATGTAAAATTGTTTTATGGTTCTCCACACAAAAAACACATTGGTGTATTCCTCTTACGTATGCTATGTTGACCCAGTTTAAACCTGTTAATGACTAAAACAACTTCCTATTCAAACATTAAATAGAGTACAAAGCTGGTTTGTAGTCAATGAGAGATAAAGTCTATTAAGTCAAAGTAAATTATTAAATCAAAGTTACTTATTTCATATATACATATATGTATATACATATACATACATTATATAGTTGTACCTTACAATTTAATAGCAAGTTTCTAAAGCAGCCGATAACTACATACACACTGCACTTTTACTTTCTGTTCTGTACTTGGTTTTTGCCACACCTAACATGGCGTCTTTCAAAGGATCGTAGGGGAAACTGGTGTTGCATTAAAATATGTCCTGTTTCAACCAGAATCGGAAAGCAGGGAATCCGGTCCCTGTACATGCAGGTTTAAATGGTTGTTGATCAATCGGGGTCGCACAACCACAACCACAGCGCTGTTTTTTTAATCAAAGCCGCAGTCATCATAGTAACAATACACTAGTTCAGATACCGAATAGTGATGTCTAGAAATTGAGCCTAACGATGGAGGAAGTCATGCCTTTTAGCATCGTGTCTACCGTCAAAGCGCTAAGTGGTGCGCTGCGGAGAGACGATGAAGCCGAGATCAGCCGGGAGCGAGAGAAGCTCTGGTTTAAGGAAAGCAGCGCCAAAAACCTGAGAAATCGGGACTTTCTGGCCCCCAATACGGTCCTGACGACGCTGTACGCCGCTGGAGAGGTCAGTCTAAAATGTGTGTCTGTTTGTGTTTTATTATGGTCTGTGTTATGAAATCTCGCTGGCCTGAAGCAGTGACAGATGCTCTCGCTCCCCTCCGCATGGGAATTTTACGCGTGGTTTGACGCGTTGCGTTTGCCCGCAGGCAGCTAGGGCTTGGATATTTCCAGCTTTCTGCATGGATGTATGATTAAGAATTAGAGAGTCACTGACACGGAGCTGTCGGGATAAAACCGGAGGCTCAGACACAGTGTGCCAGCCAGACTGTTGACATTGGTCGCATCGACCAAACATTTGAACCCTGCAGCAGAAACGATTAACTCCTTATTGCCCGTTGCAACTGGAACAGAGTATGCAAATAAATAAACAAAATGTATTAAGAGAAGCACATAAGTAAAGTTATAGCTAACTAACACCCTACCCTTATGTCAATTAAAAGTTATATTAGGTCTTTAATGACCCTGTTACACAATCTTAAGGGTCTACAAAGGTCTGTGTGCCATTATTTTCTGTTTTATATGATTTTCTTCTTTTTTGATGCAAGTAGATTTAAGGTTGTATGTTTGTGTGATCTTTACAGTTTGTGTGCCTGTGTTTTCAGGTTCCCTCTGATGTTCTGAGTGGAATTCGTGCTCTTCGTGGAAGTGGTGTGTTGCCAATAGCAGCCAGTCAGGTGACTGCAGAAGGGTTGCGCGTGTGTGTGGATCGCTGTGCAGCATTTAGAGGTGTACTTTGCGAAATAATGCCTTATCTGAGACCTGCAGCTCAGAGACAGGGATGTGTCCTCATCAACTGCCCCGCCCTCCACACCAAAAAAGCCACGCCCTCTCCTGATACACTAGCTCTTGGGCAACTGCGGACCATTCTTATTGCCGACCACCTCGGGACGCTGCTCCGTAGACAAGGGTTTGTGTGTTTATGATTTAAAATTAGGACATATAATTTGTAATCAAACAAATGCAGAGTTCAACTGTAACTGGATGCAGACATGCGAGCTTCATTGTCTGCACTCTTGGTAGTCACCACACTGCATAATTTTTAATTTGCATAAAGGTAAACAGCTCAGGGTTGGTGCAACAGTCAACTGCCAGTCACATGACCTGACTTAGTCACTTTATCCTGCAAATATGAATGCCCGCTTAAAGAAAGTGCAAGAAGCAGATAAATATACATAACATTTGGGATTTTATGTTGTCTGTGTGTGTAATGAACTCTTTTCCATATAGGTACACTGTGTCCTTTTGTCCAGCCCTGCCACAGGAGAATGACATTGTCAGCTTCCTAAAAACGCTAGGTATTGATTGGCCGACAGTTCCTGTCAGCTGGACCAATGAGGACAGGGAAGAGAAGATGAAAAAAGCTCTAGAAAATTCTGCCTACAGAGACCGAGAGATGGAGAGAGGAAAGAGGAGAAGCAGAGGAGAGGAAATAGAAGTAGAGAAGAGAATAATAAAGGAGGAAATTGGGATAAATCTTAAACAAGTGGTGGAGGATGAGAACCTTCAAGGTTATGACCCCAGCCTCGGGATTTGCACAGGTAAGCTGTAGTACCTGTGTATGTTTATTTCTGTGTAACAGTTTATATCTGTATTACGCACAGTCAGGATTGAGTCAGTGATCTGTCTCTTTTCAGTGCAGAGAGAAGCTCTGTGTCACCTGGCCCAGCTTGACTATGCCGCCACAGATTTCCCTGTGAGTCAAAAGGACCTTTTGCTGTAGTATATGTGTAGATTGTTTATCACTGTCTACTTTAAATGAAAGTGATTTGCTGTGTTTTCAGTTGGGCTCTTGTAAAAGATCTCTGCTTTCTATTTCATTGCGTTTTAAGGTCTCCGCAGCCACAGTCCTACATGTCACTTCCTGTCAGGATGAGTTTCGTCAGCAGCAAATAGCCATGCTGTGGAGAGCAACTGGCGCGACGGCTGTTCAGGTTTATCAGCTGCACAGAACAAATGTTAAAGAGCCCATGAAGTATCTTGATTAGCACATTGTATGTTGTGTCTTGACGTATCAATGAATTAATACTCTGTCTCTTTCTCAATCAGAGATTGGTGATTTGTGGTCCTGTTAAAACCCCTGGCGTTCAGATGAATGCAGCTCAGTATCTTCAGTAAGACCACATTTTACACCACCATGTGACTGTGTATGGACTTGTACACATGTATCTGTTCTCTATAAGTCTATTAACTACCTTTTTTTTTTACTTTTTTGTGGGTGTAATGCTGTAGGTTAAGACAAGCCCAGATGAAAGAGGCCTCAGAAATGAAGTATGGAGACCAAGTTGAAGGTGTGTGTGTCTGTGTAACATAAACTTTGTAAACAGGTTTTGTTTATAGCTTGCATGTAGCTTTTTATCTCATACTGCAGTCAGGTTTATAGTGTAATGCGTAGGGGTATGTGTGTCTGGCCACATTTACATCTGGTTTTAACATCTGTCTTGGCTGATCCTAATCCAAGAGGACAGTTAAATATTGTGTAAATGGGACCTAACATGTTTTGTGATGTATTTCCTGTAGGTCAGACGTGGGATGACATCATCAGAGTCATGACCTCGGCCACCGTGAGATTTGAGCTGTTGTCTACAGTCCACACAAGTCCGGTGAGTGTTTGTGTACACATGTCGGTTTCTGAATGTTTGCAAAATACAGTGTTCAGTGTCAGAGATAACTGACAACTCTCTTTTAGGTGACCCTAGATGTGCAGAGGGACAGTGGTGTGTCCACCAAGGGCCCCAGAGGTGGAGTGTTTGTCATGTATAATTGTGCTCGTCTTCACACTCTTTTTAGCAGCTACGAGAAAGGGGTGGAACAAGGTAACACACATACCGCATGGTCAAAGTAGTCCTGTTGTGAAGATCAATAAACAAGTTGAAACTACAACTGACACTGTTTAAAATATGTAGGTCTTTATCCAGACATGCCTGAGGGCACAGAGCTAGACTTTTCTGCCCTAAAAGAAGAGGTGAGAAACCTTTAACTAACATGCCAGTAAAATCTTGTTAATTTTGTAAATCAAACGAGTTCTCAACCTGTCTGTTCTCATTCAGTGACAAATATGTGTATATATTTGCAACACCATTTGATATCTAAAGTAAAATCTTGGTGCAAAATCAGTCTTAGATGGTGATAATGTGACTGTTTCACATTTTACACTATTTTCTGTAGGGGGAGTGGCTTCTTCTCTTCAATTACCTCATTCCATTTGCTGAGCTTCTGGACCAATTAGGACAGATTCTAGAGCATGAAGGGGGAGGAGCCAGAGTTAATTTAAAAACTGAACAGGTGCTTTGTTGCTTTAATGTGCTATGTAATGCAGCAGATGCAATAGATTTCTTATGCAAGAATTGTTTAGGATGTTCTTTCTGATTAGGCCTCTAAGGAGTAAAACATATTTGTTTTTTCCCTTAGGTGTGCAGATTTCTTGTGTCTCTCAGTAAAGATTTTAGCTCCTACTACAACAGGGTCCATGTTCTTGGGGTAAGACAAATGTATTTTAACTTGTACCTTGATATTTAAGATATTGTAGAACACACATGCTTATGGATTACATTTTGTATTTGTATGTTTTGTATTTTTGTGTTTTTGTGTGTGCTTGCATTAGAACTATTATTTATGTGATTAGTCCACAGTAGATTTGTTAAAATCTTGACTTTTTTTTTTGCTTTTTAGGAGCCACTGCCTCATCTCTTCAATCAGATGTTTTGTCGTTTATTGTTATTGAGAGCATTAAGAGAACTTTACCACAGTGCCCTGGACTGCCTTAACCTGCCCCCAATCCCCCAGCTATAGAATACACACTGCAGACGTTATACTCCCAATACCTTCATCCCAATAAACTCTTCCTCAACAGCCCGCACTCTTTTATTCAACTCTATTATTAACCATAATGGAAAACTGTCCATCCTTTCATCACCCTTGTGTCATTCCAAACCTATAACTTTTTCTTCTGTAGAACATAAAAGTGATCAAAACCATGAACAAGTCAATGTTTAGTTGCCAACATACTTTAAAATATCATCTTTTGTGTTCCTCAGAAGCAAAGCATATAGGTTTCAAAATATAAGGGTGGGTAAATGAAGAATTTTCATTTTTGGGTAACCTACCCCTTTAAATGTTCCCACATTCAACCTGTTGCCCTCATAAAGTATGCTTTAGGCTCTGATATAGCCCACACACCTGGCAGAAGAAAACATACTCCATGTACATGAACAAATTGTCCAGTTTGTTTACCATTATTACTGAGTCATTAAGGTGCATTTGTTAACTGTCATGAGGCCCATCCTGTGTCAGATTCTGCAGAATTAAATGTGTCTGAGAATATTAGATGCTTATTGATAGCTAGAATTCCAATCAAATTGTACAAACTATGATGTGGGCGTTTTGTGTTTGCTGGCCTTTCCAATTTTGTGGAAATATGTGGCGTTCCATGTGGGCCTGTCGATCACTTAATAAATGACCCAAAACTTCCTGCCAGTCCCAGTAAACCTCAAAAGATTTTCATTTATAGTTTGTCAGCTTTAGTTTGAAAAGTGTGTGTCAAATTATACTAAACTGTCAAATCCCCATTAACTAATGCCGTTACATAGCCCTCATACACAATGTGCATTGTGCTGCACCATAGTCATAGATTCTGCATGACAATGTCTTCAGTGTAATATTTGTAAAACATTGTAATTGCTCCATTCTGTTTAACATGTATTGACAATTAGTAGCTCAGATATGCTCACAGTCTGATAGATACACACCCAATAAAGTCAGTCTAGTTTATAGTCAGGAATAATCTTATCTGGAATAATTCGGATTACATCTGGGTGCTATTTGATTTAGCCTTTTATCTAAATATGAAGTGTTTATTGTAAAGTTACTACCAGTGTCCCTCACTGTTTGTGGTCCTATAAGTGTGCACGCGTGCCACTCACGTGCCATACAGCATTTAAATGTGTCTGTGCTCTCACTGTATGTAGAGTTTTCACAGAACTGTGCCATACAACACTGTATTCAGTCCCCTTACAATTAAGTTTTTTGTTAGTGATCTCGCTCATTGTATTTTAAGATTAAAGCAGATCATTAAAAGGGTGTCTGTCTCAACCTTTGGGCCAGTTGTTTTTTTTTAAATATACAAATATTATATTGATATTCTATATAGAATATCAATATATAGTAATATTGATACTATTGTCAAAAGTCAACATTAATGGTATGGTTGTCCGCTATAGTTATTTTTTAGTTATTTTTTACTTTTAATAGGGTATGTTTGTAGCCATATAAAACACACATTATGCTGTTTATGTCAAAACCTTTAACTAAATTGACTACGAAGATATTGTTAAATTCCATAGGGCACATTTGAAATATCTGAGGCATTTTTGTGACTTAGTGGCACTTTGCCCCAAGCGTTGGTTAATTTCTAACACTGAATCCAAACTCGTCAGTGCAGAGGCTGATCTGAATATCAATGAACTTCACGGCAGGCCAAAATGATGACCCAGGAATCATTACACAGCCCATAATATTTCCATTTGGGTTGATAGCAGCTCACATTTGTAATGGAGTTGGTGTTAGTCAAGCAATTCATGTTTGCAATTGAGTCATCAGCTTCAGGACCTGCAGCAGTAATGACAGTCTGACGGCCGTGTGTCCAGAAATGGCTCCAGGTTTTTCGAGATGTGTGTGTATGAATTTTGTTGTTTTAATTAAACTCCGTAATATTGCCCAATGGCCAACATGGACTGCAGCCCAGAGCCTGGAACACTAGGCGGCTCCGATAACACACAATCAAATAGGAAATTAAATATGAATAGTGTAAATTATGCACTACCAACGGCATCAAACGGAATTACAAAAAAAACCTGATTTTATTAACAATGAGTCAAGCTAATAGTAATGCGTTAGAACAGGGCATGCGCATTTGCGTTACGCTTGGTTTGTTTCGAATGGACATAAAGACGCTTGTTAAGGATAAAACCACTGCTGAATTGTACCTTATTAGAATAAATAATAATAGGGCGTTTTTAAAATGTAATACCAAAGTTCAACCACCAGAGAGCAGTCATTATTTGTATATCTTTCTATGGCGTAGCCTCACATGTGGCTTGGGGTTGGTTAGGTCGTCGATCATCGCTGCTATGCGTCTGTCCCCTAAGGACAAAAGAGAGAGGGGAGATAAAAAGTTCATGAAAAGAGTGCAAAAGATGAAGAAGAGTGTGCAGTGTAACCGCTACCAGCAAACCGGCTGTCTTCCCAAAAGGTTTGTGTGAGAGATGAATGAATGAGGTCAGGCGTGCCCGTGAGAATTTAATGATTTTTGTGGTTGCCAGGGATAGAACGAGAGAGTGAAGGGGCGGAGGAGGGGTTGAAAATGACGGAGGGGCGCAATATTGATTTATGTCTTCTTGATGGGTCTGACATAAGAGCACTGGATGAGAAATAACACTATGAGATGTGGGCGTGGTTTGTGGAGTACAAGGAAATGACATCTAGCTATAGATTGTTACTGTATGTTGTAAGCGTGGCTGTATAATGGCTGATGTCCATTCTAATAGTGATCCACTAGTTACAGTTTAAACAATGTTATCAATGAGTTAACAATGAGTAAACAGTTAACAATGAGATGTCTTTATTGATATAGTAGAACAAACCTGTGTGCATGTGCTTGAATTTAAGTGTACAGCCACCAACTTACTGTGACATAAATGCAGTCTAAAGGTGACAAATAACATCACCATTTTTACACTTGTCTTATTTAATCCAATCAAATATCAGTACAGACAGGCATTTTAGCACTGCAGTGTGCATTAGTGTGCATTTACAACACAATCTGAGTGAGTCAAGTTTAGAGCGCGTATAAGTGAGATCTTTTTGTGTGTGTGTGTGTGTGTGTGTGTGTGTGTACCCACAAAAATCCTTCCCAAAGGATTTGTAACAAATACTGAATCTTAGCGTTTCCAGCGCCATGTTTGATGCAGATCTCACAGCTCACCTGTTATCTTGCAGCTTTTGACAGTTTGACAGATTTGCGGAAATCATTTTTGATGTTTTGGGATCTTTGAGACCGGCACAAATCTGTCATCATTTAAATGCGTGTCAGAACCACTTAGGGTGAACTTTGATCAAACTTTTAGAAGGTTCATTTTAAGTAAGTTTTTAAATAGAAGGTTTTAAGTAGGTTGTTTCTGAAATAATAAAAATTAATTCAGTGAAATATAACAGTGCAAAATGTTGTGGGTTTGATTCCCAGGGATCACACATACTAATAAAATGTATAGCTTGAATACACTGTAAGTCGCTTTGGATAAAAGCGTCTGCCAAATACATACATGTCAATCCAAATTGCATTAAAAATCAGTGTGTGTATCCTACTCTGAATGCGTGAGACTTTGCCAATGTGAACAGTTACTATAAATGTGTTTCAGATTGCTGGAAAACAGGAATTCTGATGACAGTTTAAGCACTAATGCATTTCACACTTGTCCAAGCTTGTGTGTGTTAATAGATAAGAACCCTGAGCTACAGTTTTCTCTCTCCCTCCTGTTTCTGCTCTCTAGCTTTTGCTGCACCTCGGCTGATAAAAAGTGGTTTTCATTACCTGCTAAACTGTTTCTGTTTCTTGGATACAAACTGATTTTTCAAGTTTCCAGTGTCAAAGAGGAAGATCTCCCTGGTCTTCTGAAGATAACATTCCAAAGTCTTAAAAGTCCATGTTTTTCTACACGACAGAAAAGGTGTTTGACCACCCAGATATGCTTGTTGATGGTAAATTGTTCGTTTGAGGCATAGGGCGTCCATGTTTATTTGTTTGTGACAAATAAATATTTTACATATTTTATTTATAAATAATTTAATCTATAATAAAAGATTAAATGTTATTTCATGCAGTAATGCTTTACATTGTCTCTCGCTCTTTCTTTCTTTGTGTGTATGACATCTAGTACTGGGTGTGTCGGGCTTTAGACCCAGAAGGTCGATGAGAAACTAGCTGGATTGTAGCTTAAGCAGGTCTAAATCCTGAGTAAAACAGCTAGATACCACTCTCATCTGAAACTAATCCACTTTAATCCCAGTTCACTTTCACTTTGAGCACAACTATAGAACGAGCTTTCAATCAAACTGAATTCACTATAAACATTCTGTTCACACTCAAACAGGATTAGTTTTGATTCAAATCAAGCCATAGCCTCAGTTCTTGGCAGATGCCCATGAGCTCTTGACTGAAGTATGTTTAAAACTTGGCTGCTTTATAAAGGCAATAATGTCCCATGCTGGGGCAAATTAATATCTTCCTCCTCCAGATGTAATAGGATCCAGAAAGATTTGCTCTCATTAATATAATAAAACAAAATCTTTAGGGTCCTATTAAAGACTCAGTTCAAAGCCAGATCTTTCTCATTTCAGTAAATTTACAGCTTCTTGTAAAAGCAGCATGACGGAGGCTGCTCTTTGGGTTTCAGAAATCTAAAAATATTCTTATGTATTATTGATATGCTTATAGTGACATTATTACTCTACATCAATATTTATTATGTTTTTAAATATTTATATATTTCTAATATGCTAAATCCAGATTCTGCCAGATTCTATTTTTGTTTGTGCAAATATTTAACGCATTAGTGCTTTGGTGTGTTTTTAATGATAATCAGTGTTGGTATTATGTGAACATTCAGTTGAAGTACATGCTAAGAGAAGTGCAGTTTTCACTTTATATATAGCCTATCTTGTCTATATCTCCATATCTCACAATCTGCTGTCTGTGTTCATGATGTGTGATATTTTTTTCTTGTGTTTTTGTGTGTTGGGGGAGGATGCTTGAAAAGCATGGAAATATTTATAGCTGCATTACACAAACTCTTTTCTGCCTTTTTAAATGTCATCTTTCTCTCTCTCTCTCTCTCCTTCTCTCTCACTCTATTCTCTTTTCTCTCTCTCTATTTCCGGTTGTTCTTACACTTAACTTGCTAGTTCATTTCCCTACCTTTTTATCTTTCTCCTATTCCCTTTATTTTTCATTCTCTCTCTATTTTTTATTTACTGATTTGGGTCAGTGGCTGACTAAGAGACAACTCACAGATGGCCTACAAACAACCTTCCCCCTTTCAGCAGCATTAGCTCTTACACACACACACACACACAATATCACACAGTCACACACAGTCTCACTCTATCACTCAGCGCCACAAATCTCTCTCACACTTCCTCACTGGGCATTGTTTGTTTAGTATGGACTGCTAATATATTCCAGTAAAGAAGTATGGACTTATAATATATTTATTTTAACATTTTTTGTGTTTTAATTCCAAAGATGCTTTGGCTCCTTTTTATATCACTTATTTATTTAGCCAATTATTTTTGATCTTAGGTTTACGTTACTGTAATATAATCATCATCATATGATCATTAAATCATAATTAGGGTTGATTTTCCAGGGTGTTTGTGTGCGTATAGGTGTAACTATTCCAAGTTTTCACATTTTATGGACTAGCGATAGGGAGAGAGAGCATGAGAAGTTCAATTACGAGCGCTCATGTCAGAATCCAATAACCATGGGGAAGATAACGAACATACAATGTTTATAATCACATAATCCCCTAAAATTGCTAATGACATCACCCTGTTCCCGGGCTACAGCAGCATGGCACGCTCATGCACGCGACCACATGACAGGAAGGGGACCAGGCAAGGGGTTCAAAAGCTTACTTTGCTTTTACGGATTGGGTGTGGAACCACATTGAGTATTAAGGTTTAGCACACGTGCACATGATTTTAATTAATGCACACACACACCAATTAAATGTAGTAACAGTCTCACAATGTTCAGCCCACTCCACCTAGCTGGCATTCATATCTCAAGAGCTCTGTGTGTGTGTGTGTGTGTGTGTGTGTGCGCGTGTGCGCGTGTGCGCGTGCATGCGTGTGCGTTCCTTAAGAGACAAAGATTCAAGTATGTGTAGGTGTCAGAGAAAGAGAATGCTTGATACTGTCTGTGTTATAAAATGTGCATTATTTAAACCGTACTGCCTGTTTTGTGTTTGTACACACGCCCACGCGAAGAAAAGGCATCTAACAAATAAAAAATTGTCATCACAGTAGGTGTGCTGCTTATCCGTCAGGCTGCCTCCAGCCAGCCCTTTTTGTGTGAATATGTATTATAGTCGCCTGCCTGTTCCAACCCAGCCGTGACAGATGCTCACTGGGTTGAGGCCACCTGCTGCTCATCCACAGGGAGAGGTTAGCAGGGTGACCAGAGGACAGGGGTGTGTGTGTATGGGAGTTGGGGGGTGGGGGGTGGGGGGCAGTTTGGTGGTATTGCCGGATGCAAGCAATTACAGAGCAACAGTGGTGAGCTAAGACACACAAGCACACACACAAACCTCTTTTCTTGATGGAACATACCCCCTACTCTTGCCGTTCCCATGGTAACGCCTACCATTGAATAGCCATGGCCTTGTATCTGACAGTTTACCTGTGTATGTGTGTAAGGTGTGCATGTGCGTGTGTGTATTAAAGGCCCCCAGGTGTGCACTGTGAAGTGTGCACCCCCCTAATCCGTAGGCTGAATTTTTGGGGATTACAAATCAGACCATTAGAGCACTCTCTCCCTCTCTTCTTATCTCACAACCCACACACCCAAAAATACTCAGGTGCAGTTTATTAATAATTTTGTGCAACACTTTAGTCTGTCGAAGTTAAGGCAGGCATGAATAAAACTAGATCGTGCATAACAGTAAAATCTCTCCGATTTGAAAATAAAAATATGCTCTTTGTTTGCTGTGGATTGAGATTTTATTAAAATGGTCTAAAAGAGCCTTTTATACACTCGCTTTGAACTCCAATTTTAAATCCACTGATGCCTCTTAATCAAAAGACCTGTGGGACTGAAGCTACAAATCTCAGCTGTCTACAGAGGGAGCTGAATTCTAAATGGAGGACATAAGCACTGCTGCTGCTCACGGTTCTGGGGATTCTAATATGAACTAGTAGCAACTGGCCAGGACGCCTTCTACACATGCGTCAGACGGACATCTTTGCGTTGCACTTTTAAAACGCATCTCAATACCTATTAGATCAGTTCTTTGCAGTTGCGTTTAGTGTTTATCTAACCCACCATCACAGAAATTTAGTATAGTAGTTATTTAAAAGTCATTAATGATATTTTGACTTCTGTTTTATGGATCTTAACTCTTTATGGTTCTATTTGATCCAACACAGAGAGCCCAAATCCTACATGATACATTGGAATAAAGGAGTCTTATGATAATATAGTAATAAGATGTTTATTATAATGCTTGTTTATCAAACAAGCACTGAAAGGGGCCATAATATCTTAGCCAGACCATTTCATGACACGCAAAAATGTGAATTATAGGATATATTTCATTTTGGGTTATGATGAGTAATGCTAAATGTGATCGCTATTCCCAGCGGGTGCTTGGCAAGCCGCTGAATCGCAGGCGGGTTGATCTGTGTTAGTAGTCAGTCTATCAGACAGGTTTCACAGAGGAAGCTCTCAGTTATGGGAATCCCGCTCCTCCTCACTTAATGTGATTTAAGGCTGCCGTAACTGTGTGATATAATACCATCAAACGTCTAGACATACACACAGGCACACCCGCAGCACTAAGACCAGACAGGCATCCTCCACAGTCAACCAGGAAAATTCACAGACGTTTATTTCTGCTTAGACATCACTGGTAACACAGCAAGCACAAGCCTTTTACAGTAGTCCGCTCCGCTCAGCTCAGATGAGAGCATGAGAAAAGCTTATCGTTCTCTGTGTGTGTGGGTGAGAGAGAGAGAGAGAACAGGCAGTATTATTGAGCCGTATGAATTTTTCAACATCCGTGGATTCGTTCCAACCGTGTCAGTGGCAGGCAGACTGTGCGAGACACAGATTGGTTTTTGTAAGTCTATTCCTGACTAAGCGTGGATTTTACATACGCCATGCAGGGCTATGACACGTGGCTCTACAGTTCACCCACATGCAGTGTGATTTGAAATAAAATGAAAGTTTTAAAAATCATAAGCCGGGTGTCCATGTCAAACACTACGTCAAACAGTGCATACTGAGTGGGACTGAGAACTGGAAGGAGAGAAGGGAAATATAATATGAATTCGGGAGGCCCACAATGAATAGGAAAAATTACACCTTGGGAAATTGTTTCTTGGCTAAAACATGACATCACAGGTCCCACTGATTGTTAAATCTATGTTCCATCATATGCACACCCAGACCCTATACTGGAAAAAATATACCTTTTCTATATCAATATAAAGCAATGTTTGGAATTTTGCTTCTGTATTTTCGTATATTATTAAACATTTATATTTATATATCACATATATAAATATATCATATTATTAAATATTTTTATAACATTTACATAAATTATTTAATTTGTTGACTCGTTAAAGGGAATATGCATTTTTGTTCCATTTCAACAATTCTATGATATGATTTTACTTGTTATTTTAATTATGATTGATTACAATGTTGGTAGGTTGTCACGTTTATATTATCTCTCCAGTGGTGGACATGCATGGCGTCTGAGAAACAGCCTTGCGTGCACTGGAACGAACCATTCTAGTCTTAGAGAGAAAGCGTGAGTCTGAGAGAGAGAGAGAGAGAGGGGTAGAGAGCAAGAAGCGAGAGGGGGAGGAGTGAGGGTAATACCGGGTTCGCTGCGAGCCATGTTGAATGTGTATGAGAAATGCTGCGCTCGTGCCGCTGCTAGCCGGAGCTCTACCAAACACCAAGAGTAGATGCGAGCTTCCCGGGATCACCGAGCGACCCGGGAGCACGGCGGAAGGAGTCGGGCGGTGGTGGATGAGCTGGCTACTTAGCCGGCGTTTGGAGAGAGAAAGAGAGACTTCGGCTCAGACAGAGGGAGCGAGAGACTGAAAGGGAAAGGGGAGAACGGGGGAGAGAGAAAGGATTTCACCAGACTAATGGCTGCACTGCTACTGGACTTGGGCTCGCTTTCGCCGCTGTTCTTACACCTTCTCCTCAGCTCTTTGTTCACCGTCATACCGGAGAGTGCATCAGGGCAGTGCTATTGCTCCCTGCGCTCCCACCCAGCCCCCGGAGACACCCAAAGCACCAGCCTACCCGAAGGAACGATAACGGGGTCTTTGGCTGGGGGCAATTGGAAGATCCACCCTGCACGGACGATACAGGCGCATGGACGGCGATTACGATGTCTAATGTGGAAACAATGCTTACGGTCCAGTGCAGTGGGAATCCCCTCGTGTCCGTGGTGTCTGGATTACCGGAATTCAACATTATCAGAACCGACGCCACACACCGGACGCTGTCATCACCAGCCTGTTTGGAGTGACGGTGGCGGCGGAGAGAAGGGCGTTGTTTCTCCGGTTCTCTACTCTCCAGTTCAGTATGGCAAAAAGAGAACTATACAAAGGACTAGAGCGTGCTCGCGGCAACGAACACATTTACGCATCACTACGTACAGGGTCGTTGCACAAAGTGAGTACCGGGAACTGGGTTTTGCGGTGTTTTGCTCGCAGTTGGATAGAACCAGAACCGTGGATATGAAATCTAGGCCTAATCACTGGCCATGTTACTCAAAACGGAAGTTAACTGCTGCCAAGAGACCAGCACGGCCGTTATCAAAATATTACTCTCATTCTAATGTGGCGTGCAGTGTCTTGGACGCCAATAAATTGGACAAAGCGACAACGGACCGTCCCCTTTCAGGCCCCCTGAATGTTATCGATCTCAGCAGAAAGGGCTGGAATGGGTCTTTTATAACAGGCTTTGGGAATTCTCGGGGGTGCTCGGAACCATGCGCGCAGCTCCACTCTCCAGAACAAGCAGGCGAAGCGAGCAGCTGTCTCGACTCACACCGGATCACGCAATCTGCTGTCGTGTGCACAGGTTGTTCTGAAGGACTTCCAGCCTGGCACAGCAGTGACTGGCACCGTTTCAACATCTCTCCAGCTCTAGGCATGAGCATTGTTGTTTGTGGAAGGCAGGCAAGAGAAAATACAAACATTACATTTTCGTATAACAACTCAACAACTGGAGATGTAATGCCACATACTGACTGGGTCGATGGCATCTCTCCTGTTGAAACATCCTCTTACGCGCACTCTAATAACAAACACGCTCATACGTCAAGTGAAATCAGCGCCGCTCGCTTTGACTCGGATATCAGTGATGAGCACGACTCTGACTCATCTGTTACTGATACTGCATCGCACATCTACCTCTTAGTTGAGCTCAACTTTACTAAACGACTCCATGACTCACACTGTAACACGGGAGGTCGCGAACTTACAGGAAAGCACGTGCAGAGCGCAAAGAAAGAATCAGCACCAGCCGTTCCGTGGACAGCTCCAAACACAAGCTCGGCGAACGCGCTCGTTTACTCTGCAAACTTTACTGAAAGTTTGTTTCTGTGGAACTGGAATAGTAACAATAACAACCGCGCACAAAAACGTAATCAAAACAACAGCAACGGTCCTGACGATCAAAACTGGAATGAAACACATAATGTTCCTGCCAACCAAGAGAGCGACTTTACAAGAGAGGAAAGCTCACTTTATCCATGCTCTAGCGCGCAGCGGGAATCCGTCCCGGTGGAAAATCCGCGCGCAGAGTGTGATGAATACAGCGCCCAAGACGGCTTAAGCGCCGATGGGGGAGCCACGCGACCACAATTAAAATCCGGTAAACGGGTGTCATTACAAGCTGAGGGTGTCAGTCAGCGAGAGCAGCAGCTGGAAGCCGCCGTTGAGTGTGGTGGGAGGACGGTAGAGAGAGAGGGCGGGGTAAAAGGGGAGGAGAGGGGGAAGGGTGATCGGCAACGTGCACAGAGAGAAGGGGAAGAAAGCATGGAGTGGGTGATTGAAGAAGACACAAAGGAAGAGACAGTTAAGGAAAACAAACATTTATTAAACAAGAGAAAAAAGGTTAAAAATAAAGACTCCTCTCAGTTAGATGAGAACAAAGAGGGGCATAATGAGGGAATATGGACTGAACGAGATGAGTTTAAACACAGTGGAGATGGGGCAGAAAACACACCAAAAAATCAGCATATTAAGAAACAAAAAGAGGCAGAAAGTGATGAAGTGCAGAGAGGAGAGAAGGAGGAATTTGATGGAGTGCAGGCAGGTGGCCCTCCTGTTGGGCGCTCCCGTAGAGCTGCTAATAGACACCCCCACTTCTCCCAGTATAACTATCAGGTTCAGGTTGCTGAGAACCAGCCTCCTGGTACCTCAGTTATAGCTATGACAGCTGAGGACCCTGATGCTGGTGAGGCAGGCAGACTCAGTTACAGCATGGCCCCTTTAATGAACAGCAGATCCATGGACTACTTCCAAATGGACACAATTACTGGCCTTCTCACCAGCACACACATTCTGGACAGAGAACACATGGACCTGCACTATTTCAGAGTTACCGCCACAGACCACGGCTCACCCCGCCTTTCTGCAACAACGATGGTGACCATCACTGTGGCGGACCGTAACGATCACTCCCCCGTGTTTGAGCAAAATGAGTACCGTGAGACGATTCGAGAGAACGTGGAGGAGGGATATCCTATCTTACAGTTACGTGCGACGGATCTCGACTCGCCGGCAAACGCTAACATACGCTACAGATTCGTTGGTGAAAGCGCGGCTGTGGCGCGCTCTGCGTTTGAGATCGATCCACGATCAGGACTGATCACAACACGAGGCATTGTCGATAGAGAAGCAAACGAGCGTTATACGTTGCTGGTGGAAGCAAGTGACCAAGGGAGAGAGCCGGGGCCACGGTCGGCTACTGTTAGCGTGCACATTACTGTGTTGGATGAGAATGACAATGTGCCACAGTTCAGTCAAAAGCGGTATGTGGTTGCGGTTAGGGAGGACGTTCGGCCCCATTCCGAAATTCTTCGAGTTAGTGCTTCGGATCAGGATAAAGATGTTAATGCTGCTGTTCACTACAACATCATTAGTGGAAACAGCCGAGGGCAGTTTGCTATTGACAGTGTTACTGGAGAAATCCAGGTGGTCGCGCCACTGGACTTTGAAACGGAACGTGAATACACACTGCGTCTGCGGGCTCAGGACAACGGCCGCCCACCCCTGTCCAACAACACTGGAATTGTAAGCGTGCAGGTCACAGATGTCAACGATAATCCACCAATCTTTGTATCCACACCTTTTCAGGCTACAGTGCTGGAGAGCGCTCCCATTGGTCACTCCATTCTCCATATACAAGCTATCGACACAGATAACGGTGACAACGCACGCCTGGAATACCGTTTAACGGAAACTGGAATGGATACTCCATTTGTTATTAACGCCGCCACTGGTTGGGTAACAGTGAGCTCAGAGCTGGACCGTGAATCAGTAGAGCACTATTTCTTCGGCGTGGAGGCACGGGATTATGGCGCTCCGCCCCTTTCCGCCACCGCTAGTGTTACGATCACAGTAATGGATGTTAATGATAACAGACCAGAATTTCTACAAAAAGAGTATTATGTCAGGCTAAATGAGGATGCAGCTGTTGGAACGAGTGTAGTGAGCGTAACCGCCGTCGATCGTGACGTGAATAGCGCAGTCACTTATCAAATCACTGGCGGAAACACGCGTAATCGCTTTGCCATTAGCACAGCTGGTGGCGCCGGCCTCATATCTCTTGCTCTGCCTTTGGACTACAAACAAGAGCGTCGCTATGTGCTTACAGTCACCGCATCTGACAGAACACTCCACGACACCTGTCAGGTGCACGTCAACATCACAGATGCCAACACACACCGCCCCGTGTTTCAGAGCGCTCATTATTCAGTAAGCGTAAATGAGGACCGGCCTCCTGGCAGCACAGTGGTAGTTATAAGTGCTACAGATGAAGACGTCGGAGAAAACGCACGCATCACTTACTACTTGGAGGACAACATTCCACAGTTCCGTATCGATCCTGCAACTGGAGCGATTACACTCCAAGCTGAACTGGACTATGAAGACCAAATGACCTACACGCTAGCCATCACTGCTCGTGACAATGGAATTCCGCAAAAATCCGACACCACGTATGTGGAGGTCAATGTGAACGATGTAAATGACAATGCACCTCAGTTCCTGAGCCCCAGGTATCAGGGAGGAGTCAGCGAAGATGCCCCGCCCTTCACTAGCGTTCTACAGATCTCCGCCACAGACCGTGATGCTCATGCCAATGGTCGTGTCCAGTACACGTTCCAGAATGGAGAGGATGGCGATGGTGATTTCACCATCGAGCCAACGTCTGGAATAGTTCGGACTGTCAGGAGACTTGACCGCGAAAGTGTTCCGTTCTATGAGCTGACTGCGTTTGCTGTGGATCGTGGTGTTCCACCACAAAGAACACCTGTACACATTCAAGTCAGCGTCATGGATGTCAATGATAACGCCCCAGTGTTCCCTGCTGATGACTTTGAGGTTCGAGTGAAAGAGAACAGTGCTGTCGGTTCCGTTGTAGCTCAGATTACCGCAACGGATCCAGACGAGGGCCCGAATGCTCAGATTATGTATCAGATTGTGGAGGGCAATATTCCAGAAATATTTCAGATGGACATTTTTTCAGGGGAACTAACATCTTTAATTGACCTTGACTATGAGACACGGAACGAATATGTAATCGTCGTCCAGGCCACGTCAGCGCCGCTAGTGAGTCGAGCTACGGTGCGAATCCGACTCGTTGACCAGAATGATAATGGGCCCCAAATGCAAGACTTTCAAATCATCTTCAACAACTTTGTGTCCAATCGATCCAACACATTTCCAAGTGGCGTTATTGGGCGTGTTCCAGCCCATGACCCAGATGTTTCAGATCATCTCTACTACACTATAGACAGAGGAAACGAGCTGCACCTGCTGCTGCTAAATCACACAAGCGGAGAGATTCGTCTTAGCCGAAAACTGGACAACAACCGACCATTGGTGGCCCCAATGCTTGTCACTGTTACTGGTAAGACCCAGATCTTTGGAAATAAGGAAGTGGGGGTGGGGAAAACGTGAGGAAGGAAAAAGAAAGAGAAAATGGGCAAATGAGGCAAGAGTTATTAAGGCCCGAGGATAAAATCAAATCAGGTCAAATTGGTTTGGCTAACTCTTTTCTGCATTGTAAATGGCTTAACGCTCTATTATGAAATTTTGCTCAAGGCCCTGTGCCAGTGTGGAGAGTCAATATTAGAGGGTAAAAGAAAAACAACACAAGATGTCTTGTGTTCTTGATTGACTGACAGGGTTTTTAAAAAAACATTTAGAGATCGATGAGAATTACCTTATACTGAAATGATTTCTTACTGGTATAAGCAACTAACAAAACCCTTTAATGGCATTTCCGTGGTAACATGAGAAAGTATTAGTGCTGAGGAGAGATTTGCTCGGTCACAGTGGTTTTGTTGGTGGTGTTTGCTGGAAAGTGTACATAATTGTGGTTTTTGAAAGGTTATAAGTAATAATTTGTAAAATATATATACAGCTGACTAAAATGATAAATTTAACTTCATGTGTGTGGTTTTTGGCCATTTTGTGTTTTTGGTCATTTATCACAGGCTACACTGGGGAAAAAATGTCACAATTTAAACCTTGACTGGATTAATGGTGAACAATATTGCTTGTTTTGTTCAATAACTTTACCTTATCTGGCAGTGTGTGTGAGTGTTTGTATAGCTTTGACTATGTTCGCGAATGCCAAATCGTTAAAATATAAAAAAAAACATTTAGGCATTTAGACATAAATTATCCAAATAATGGATGAGAAACACCTCAATATATTGAAACAAATGTGTGTGTAAGGCATATAGGTTGACTGCAGTGTTCAGATCAGTTTCCCTCTGGTAAAATTCTCTCTCTCTCCTTTGAGGGGAGCACACTCCCCCCCCCCCCCTCTTGTTTTTCATTCCTCACTCCTCCCTTCTTCTTTGCGCTCTGTTTGTCCTTTTATTGTGCTGTTTTTCTCATACAAGTCTTTAGATGAATAAAGAGAGTGTATGTGTGTGTTTACTTATCTAAATAGGCAGAGATGCTTTCTTCTCTATTGTGAGATTTTATCTGGGTTTTGATGTCCTGAGGGAGACGGAAGGTTAATATGAAGGAATTTCCCATTAAATAATCCCTTTGTATTCTAATTCACCCAGAGAAACAGAAGTTACAGTTTTCTTAATGAGCGCAGAGCTCAAAGTTTATAAGAAGTAATGACATAGTTTATTGTTGCTTTTATGTTGTAATTCTCCAAGCAAGGCAGATGTCTATGTGTATGATTTGCTATTGTGTTTATTTCAGACACACCGATGCAATTTAATGTACATTTAAGGTTGGCCAAATCAGTATTGGTCTAAAAGATAACTAATGCATCGTTAAATCCTTCCATCTATGTGTGTGTGTGTGTGTATCTCTGTGTGTATGCATACTAGTAAATGTAGTTTAATAGAGGATTACAGGCAGCCCTCTTATCTTGCATGCTTTCTCTCTCTCTCTTTCTCCCTCTCTGTTCTACTTTACTTTGAGTGTAACAGGATGTCCTTAGGGGAAGCCTGGCTTTGGAAACAAGTGAAGCACAGTAATCAGCTGTCAAACTAGTGCCCAAGATTTTTGTTTGTGTGTGTGTGTAATCAAATGGTCTAATATTCGTTCACACAAACATATTGCATTATTTATGCCTGCATGTGGGTTTGTTTGAGCATATATTAAGTGACAGTGTGTTTGTCAGAAAGAGTGTGTTTGTGTGATTTTGTTGTTTAATCAGTAGTGAATGCAGGCCGGTTAATTCTGCCTCTTAGCTGATGGAGGTAGAATTCACTTCCAGGTGACTAATTTCAACTATGAAGGGCAAATACACTGAAGCATTTTATCAAGGGCCCCTGAGAATCTGAATGGTTAGAAGCATGTCGAATATTTGACACACTATTTTTATGCTTCATATTTTCTTAAGTTATCTATATAAGTTATAGATACAAAAGTCACTGGGAGTCCCCACCAGGATATAAAAACAAATGTGTGTGTTTATTCTGCTTGTGTGAGTTGGTAATGCATTTTGGCCTTTACTGTACGTGTCCTCAGCAAGAAAGACACACACACACAAGAATTTCTTAATAACCTTCTTGTGCAAGCAGAATCTAAAATAAATTAATTTTAGTCTGGGTGAGCTGGATTTTAAAGTATTAAAAGGGTCAGAGAGAGTTTAGAGAGTAAAATGGGAAAAAAAGACTGAGAAAGTAAATAGACTGAGAAAGAGAGGAACTGAAGAGATGGAAAGAAGGAGGGAAAGTGAATGACAGAGGAGTGATTGTGGGAAGAGGAGGAGAGAGAGAAAAGACCTTTTGCCTTTAACGGCTGAAGTGAAAATTATTTCAGATGAAAGAAATGGAAAATTGTGCTTCTGAAACCTCCCATGCAGCTCCTAATAAGCTCTGTAGAGGATGACTGTGTGTGTGTGTATGTGTGTGTGTGTGTCTACAGTGTACCTGACCATCTCCAGAAATGTGCTAAATCTAACAATATTTTCCTTTTGAAAAATATTTGTTGCCCTCATTTGTATAAACTACAACGGTACACACAATTCACAGTTTGATATGATTTCAGTACAGCAGGGACAATTAAAGAGCGTGTTTTGAATCCTCCCAAATATAGCCTGAATGTATATTTTCAGTCTTTAAAGTTTTTATTTGTATTTTCAGGTACAAATATTTTCAGTACCAAATCTAAGGTAATTCTGAAAACATCTATGACAAACACATAGCAAAAACAAAACGAGTTACATAATGCCACTCATCTATCCAGAATATTGCCAATAATACATTAGGCTTGTTTTACATAAAGCAGCTTATAAATATGGACAGTCACGGGTTGTGTTTTATCTGCTCATTTCCAGATTTCAGTCCTGTATCAGGGCTTATTAATGCTTGAACTGTGCTCACGTACTTGCACAGAGTATGTTTCTGACCTTAGAGTGATGACTTCTGCTGAGAGCCTCTCTGTTTGAATGAGCGCTGTGAGCGAGGTGTTGGGGGAGAGCGCTCTCTGTGTCTTCAAGCATTTCTGCTCATGTTCAGATGAAGAGAAAGAGAAAATAGTTGCTCTCCACTATGCGTGGCACGCTTAGTGTCAGTTAACCATAGGAAGCTTTAAAACAGGGAGAAAACGATGTAGTGGACGCCGCAGAGTTTAAAGCAAATGAGAACCAGCGAAAGTATGTGGCGCATTACATTTAGGTTGTATGCATGCCATGTATGTAATCATGATGTCATCTGTGCCATGTATCTATCTAACGCAATATAAACAAAGTAAAAACTATATATTTTTTAAACCTTAAAAATGCTAACTAAGGTTGTCTGTAGTAATTCTAGTTAGCTCTATATTAAAAGTATTGAAGTCTACATATGTGTCTGTCTTTTATTAGTCAGTTTACTTATTTTTCTTTAATATAAATTGTAATGCTGGTCTGGGCTGCCTCATGTTGTGCTTGTCTGGTGGTGATCTAGCTAGTGAAGCTGGTCAACTGGCATAGTCTTTCTGATGAAGCTAGTTTGAAGCCTAATATAGATATTTCCTTTCAAAACACAACATAAGCTGTAAGCAACTGTTCTAGTCTCTCTAGCAGTGACTTCTCCCTTAGAGAGATATCACAAAAACAGATATTAATCAAATAGTAAGGAAGCACACGCATTTGTAATTTTACCCCCTGTGGGAGACTGATTGTTTCGATTTAATTACTATGACTAATATTATTATTATATAATATTTTCCTGCGTTATGCTACATTCATCATTTAAATAAATGACTTGCTTTGTTTGGTATCAATGCCGAGTAACCGCACCATGTTCCCTATGTACAAGTTGTTGCTGTTTATAGCAAATGAGAATATCTACTAGTTTTTTTTTTCTGTAATTGCTAGTATTTGTTGTTTGGTCATTTGAGGTCATGTAACATTCTCTATGCTAGAATGCTTATCAAGAATGACAATGTTTAGCAGATAAACAAATGTAAAATATAGTTTTGCTCTGTCAAAAAAGGCACTAAAATATTAATGACTCGTACCGCACCAATTTGTGCATACAAATGCTTCATTAAATGAGAATGTCCCTCAACCGAATATCACCTGCTTCTGACTAGCATTAGCAATCACTAATTCATATTCATTGATGTGACGTGTACTAAAGGCCATTGGCTATTTAACAGTGAAAGGGGTGTGCCTTTCGATAATATCCCACCCAACTTCCTGTTTCTATAGGAAATATGTCAGCAAAGAATACTGTGCTTGCCAAGCACTTTCTGTGGGTTTTTAATGGCCGTGTCTGTTAAAGAGAGGGAGGGGCAGGGAGAGGTGTTCAGGGGGTCAGTAGTGAGGGAGTCACCGCTTTATAATCCCGTAATCAAACCAGCTGCCACCTCAAACCCTTCCCCCCATTTTTGCTGTACCTCCCACTCCTCCTCTCTGTCAGTGCCTCCTTCATCTCTGTCTTGCTCACAAACAAACACTCTCCCAGGTCTCCTGCCTGTTAGATATTGCCTTCATCTTTCTGTCGCCTGTGTAAACACTCCATGTTCCTGCTTCCCTGCCTCTACTCTTTTTCTTCCCTCTTCCGCTCTTCCTGTTTCTTCATCCCTCTGCCTTTCTTTCTCTCTTTCACTCTGGCTGGCATTTCATCAAAGGAGAATATAATCTCCTTAGACACTGAGACATCCAGTGACATTATAAACTTCAAATCGCGGCTGTCATCCCCTTGTAGGCACTCACACATTGTGACTGACAAACAAAACACTAATCGTGCTTTCACACTGAGGACTGTATGGGGGGAGGGCTTTATAATTTAATAACGCAGGCAGGGCCCAGCCTTATAATTTTGTTCCAGGAGGGTGCACCAATGCATGTCATTTTGTCCTGGGTTGTGCAAATTCAAGCCACAGGCCTGATTTCAGTACAGCTTCAGTTACACACTATGAACCATCATTACGACCCATGAATACTGTACAGGTATTTAGACTTAATTTGCTGCAGGTGTTCCTGTAGCTCAGCTGATAGAGCATTGCGTTAGTTTGATTGAGTTTGAATTTGATTCACAGGGAGCACGTTCACTCACAAAATGTGGAACCTGAATGTACTGTAAGTTGCTTTGGATAAAAATGTCTGCCAAATGCACAAAATGTTAAATCTATAGATACAATCTGTGTGTTTGGTCTGGCAAGGGATGGTTACTAGCTGTTTAAGTACTTTAGTTGGTTATAAATCATATAAATAAATAATATAAGGTTATGAGTTTAAATAGCAGGTGTGATAAAGAAAGCATGTTTGTTTTAGTCTGTTTGAGAGAGATGTGGGGGGATGGAAGAGGACTATAATGGAAAAAGCTTATCAGCAGTAAAGGAAGGATTTTTAAGGGGTTGACATTATGATCTAACATCTCTCTTTCAGTGCACCCCCACCTCCATTTTATCCTTAATGCTTTTATTCTCTCCAGTCTCTCCTCCTTACTAGCAACCAGCAACCAGCAATCTCATTCCACAAACCCATCTCTCTCCCTCTCTCTCCCTCTTCATCTCTTTTTGCTGAATCATTTCCTTGTCTCTATGTAATTTTCTTTCACTCGATTTAAATTCGCTTTAAAGAGACTCTCTGCCAAAGACCACAATGCACTATGCAATTTATTGGCAGGCATGTTTAATGTATTCAGAAAACATTATTATGAAAATTGAAAAACAACCATGAAACAGTCAGCAGTGGTGTACAAACATGCAGGACAGATTCTGAATTGCTTTGGCATTGTTTTTGTTATTGGTACTGAAACACCAATCTCCACTAACAGCATCGCCACATACTTAAGTGATAATAGTGTGCTGGCGTGTGTTTTCAAACAAATAGCCTAGAAATTAATAGATAGAATTTTAAAATCTAATAGAAAGAATATCATTAGAATATCTTCCCTCTAACCCTCTTATTTTTCTCTTTGCCTGTCAGGAGCTCAAGATGGACAGTAGAACTTTATTGTGTATGTGTGAATTTGTGTGTATGCGCATGTGTGTCTGCGTGCGTTTAATGGATACGCATGATTCACTCGGTAGCCTGTTGCTAATTTCACAGTCAGTGAGCTGTGGGTGATATCACGGACAGCACTGACACAAACCTGATGCACTGAGGTGGACCTCTGAGAACAGAAACAATATGAAATGCTTTCAGAGAAGAGCAGCTGCAGATGAATATAACATAGATTGTGTTCCTGTCAGAGAAGTGTTTTTTATTTGTTGGGTTATATGTCATCTTTAATATGCTAGTATACCCCTAACATCGACAAACTTCACTTTTGGCAGATACATGCATTTAGAATTTAAAGTCTTACTTTTCCAGGAAAACAGAGCAAATATATTGAGAACTCATCTTCAGCATGTTATTTTTATCCAATCAAATGCACTTTAGAATGTAAATGTCCCTCCTCTTAATACCACCTCCAATTATTAAAGTAGCCAATCATGTTTCATGGCAATGACATAATTAAAACCTATTGGCTTTTACCTAAATGTCCTTCCCAAAATATGGTCATACATCTTATTTCAGTCACTCAAATAAACGAAATTGAACAGGATCAAAAATATTAACAGAAAGGCTTCATTCTGTTGCAACACAGAACTTCACGAGATCCTTAAAATCAGAGCTCTAATTTGTATGCCTCTTTCTAACTCTCTCTAGAACTATCTCTCTCTAACTCTTTAACTATGCCAATTAACTCTCTCTAATTTTATGCCAATTAACTCTCTTGAACTTCTCTCTCCTTCTCTCTCTCTCTCTCTCACAGATGGCATTCACAGCATCAGTGCTCAATGTGTGTTGCGGGTTCTCATTATCACGGAGGAGATGCTTAGCAGCAGTGTCACCGTGCGACTGCAGAACATGTCCCAGGAGCACTTCCTGTCCCCTCTGCTCACTCACTTCCTGGAAGGCGTGTCGGCGGTGCTGTCAGTTTCTCCAGATGATGTGTTTGTGTTTAACGTGCAGCCGGATGCTGACGCAGGGCGGGTACTCAATGTGAGCTTCTCCGCAGCACTGCCTGGAGGTCAGTTCTTCCCATCAGAGGCTTTAGAGGAGCAGCTGTACCTCAACAGACCCAGACTCAATGCCCTGGCGCATATGGAGGTAAACACACACACACATATTTGGGCACTTGGCATACTTAACGTACTTATGTTATTGTGATAGACAAGAAATATCAAATAAAGTGGCATGTAAAAAAAATGATGCTACAGTCTTTCTTAAAATAAATTAATTACCAGTTTTGATGTAACTTTAGAGTGACTGATCTTAAGGAGAATTTTAATAGATGCATGAAGTCAGATCCCCACAAGTTCACACAAGTGTTTTAGCAGAGTTAGTCATTATATTAAATTATTTTTTCTTGTTTGATTTATTAATTTTTCCTGCTTTTATTTTATGAATTGTTTTTTAAGTTAAAACTAAGCTTTCATTTTGAAACGTTCTGCCTAATAAAGTGTACATGTACTTTTGTTAAATAAAGAAAAACACAAAACATTTTCGGAACGCTATACACACAAACACACTCTTTTCTTACGCTGCGTTGTGTGTTCCGGCAGGTTCTACCATTTGATGATAACGTGTGCTTGCGCGAGCCGTGTCAGAACTACATGAAGTGCATCAGCGTTCTCCGCTTCAACAGCTCCGCCCCCTTTATCGCGTCATCATCCACACTGTTCCGACCCATTCATCCAATCACAGGCCTGCGCTGCCGCTGCCCGGCAGGATTTACCGGCGATTACTGTGAAATTGAAATTAACCTGTGTTACTCGAACCCTTGCATGAACGGAGGGGTGTGTGCTCGCAGGGAGGGAGGCTACACCTGCATCTGCCGAGAGGATTACACAGGTGAGACAGAGTGTGTGTGTGTGCCAGCCGCATCTTATTTTGTTTTGATGTACTTTGAGGCGGTCAAATCTGAAATCGATAAACCACAATAATAACCGTTGAGCAATGAAGTGGAAGCTCATTAAAATAGTGATGCAGCTGTCTCCGAGAAACATTGTGTATAGAAAACATACGAGAAATGAATAGAACATTTGTTTTGTTGTACCATTTTCCCATTAAGGTTTCAGTCCCTCAAAAATATGTAGTAGTTATTTTAAAAATAGCTAAATATAGTGGTTGTTCCTATAGTGGTTAAGTTTCCACGCAGCGCTTTACCAAGCTAACAGGGAACGTTCTCAGAACGTTGCCTACGTTCTCCAAATACATTCTATTATATGTTATATATATTATATGTTAGACATATTGTGTCCTAGTGGAATGTTTTGAAAACGTTACAGAACTTAAAGGAAGTTTGAATAATGTTCATGTAAACAAGCAACTAACTTTAATATAAATTTTAAAAACTGGATGTTTTGAACATTCCTAGAACACTTAAATAACATTTTCTTAATGTTTCTGTTACTTCATGGAAACATTAGGGAAATGCTTTTACAATTGTTAGCTAGGTAAACAAAATGTATAAACATCTGTCAAACAGTGGAAGTCAGGAGGTCTGCAAACTTCCCAAATCCAGCTACTAGTTCTTCCTTAGACATTTTGTGGAAATCACAAAAATGTAGAAGATTCCAGGAAATTGTGTAACAGCCTGTCAGACTGGAGCTTGCCAGTTTAATAAAGCTCTTAACACTTTTGCGTGCAATATGCATCAGATGGCCAGTGAACTGGCTGTGAGCAGTCCGTGGGTGTGCCATCTGATGTTTCCACTGGATGGTGCCGACTACGTATAACCCACAACCGTTAACCAATTACAGTAATTCTTTCAATTTGTGTGTGTGTGGCAAGTAGGTAACCAAATTTAAACTCTTAAAAAGCATCTGAAATTAAATGAGCAACTCTTAAAACAAAAGCCGCAGTGCAAGAGAGATTGAGCGGAAGCATGAAAGCAGGGCAGATGCAGGATCCCCCGAGGGTCGTACCATGTGTGAGAGTGTGGGGGTTGGGCAGAGACAGTGGTTGGTTACAGAAGGTGGTTTAGCCCAGGAGGAGAAGAATGGCTTTGATGAATTATACATGATGTGAACGAAGGGGAGAGAATGCATTACCAAATATTCTGAGAGGATAGAGGGATAAAGATGAAGGAGGAGAGAGAAAGGGACAGAGAGGGAGGACAAAACGAGTTATGTCAGGAGAGAGAGAGAGAGAGAGAGAGCGCAGTGGACACCAACATATAAGGGCAAGACCTAGAGACTAAAGAGAGAGAGATGTTTGCAGAGAGATGGAAAAAGGTTTCGAGAGTCTTTCTCATGCTGTTATATATCTAAGTGATTTGGAGTGTACTGAGAATCAATAGATTTGTTTAAGCATGCTGGTGTGTGCAGGAGTATATGTATTTAAAAGCTCACCTGTCGTCTGTGTCAAGATAACTGTCTGAATACTTTTGTGTACATTTAGGTGAATATCTCTGTGTTTAATCACTTGTATTGTTCGAGTTTTTGGATCAGATTGAGTGTGTTGGTTTTAAACCTAATTGTATAGTGTTAGTGGTTGTAATTTTTGAGTTTGAATATGTTATGTTTGTTGTAAATATGTGTTTCTGATAAAGAAATTGTTATTGGTCTCTGAGTAAATGTGTATATTTGGTAAAGGATCTGTGAGCAGGCGCAGATAGCAGGTGTTAAATGTTTCCACACAATTGCTTGTGAGTTTATGTCAGAGAATCTATAAGGTTTATATATCTCTCTCTTTCTGGGTATAGTGCATTCAAAAATAAAGATGATGTCATCATTATTCTCATGTCATGTGACCTCTTTTGTTGAACACGAATGGAGTTAAGCAGGATGTTCATTGAATGACAAAGAGCAGCTTTCTGCTAATTCACACAAATTCTGCTAAACATCTTTGTGACTTGTGAAGTTTTATGGGTTTGGATTGATGTGAGAATAAATGACATATGTTTCACTTTTAGGTGAATTAGTTGTTTTAGTTGTTTTATCTGTGTAAAACAGATACCTGTTCCAGTTAAATGATTTATGATGATGTTTTTATGTTAAGATTAGTTTTGGTTTCAGAGACTATGTCCTGTTTATATATTTATTTTTTGTCTGGGCATAGCAGCTTATGTGGCATTTGAATATTCAGTTGAACTGGTGCTGTCAGGGAAACTGTGTGCTCAAATCCTTTTCCTCCCCAGGTGATATGCTTGTAAGCTATGATGAATATGCAAATACCTTCATTTAATATTGAATATGCAAATAATCCTAACTCTAAGTAGCCTGTATGTGAAAGGCCGTCCTTTTTAAATATGCAAATATATCCTGTTTCTTGGGCATTTCTGCGTGTGCGTGTGTCTGGTATGCATTTATCTTTAGTGCTTTGTGTTAATATTTTTAGATTGTTTTCATGTGGTTTGTCTTAAGGCATTTTGAGAGTATGCAAGTATTTTTTAGGCAGGTCAAAGTTTGAATTACTTTAAGCAGCATTTTTACACTCCCACTAAAGGGAGTGTAAAATTGTCTACATGTGAGTCTGTGTCAGAGGTTTCCACATTAATGTGTTTTATTTAACTGTTGCCAGAGGCTCACCAACATAATGCTGGAGAATCACAGTGCCTGAGTCTGGCTCTCATTTGGCTCAGCAACATAAGGCCTAAGGGCAGGATTTACTGATGTTTTAAAACCCAAACAAAACGCTGCTTTATGTATGAGTGTGTGTGTCTGTGTGTGTTATCGGTCCATTGAGGCATATCCCTGCCTATGTGTGTTCACAAGTCTCCCACATGTATTGTATGTGTGAATGTGTAACCTTCTCTGTTATAAAAAATCATGGCTGAGTTCTTAGATTTGTGTGTTTTTACAGATTCACTAATGCATTTAGCTTCTTGTTCTATGTGGATCTGCTTTAGAGCAATGTGTTTTTTAGCACTAAACAAATAAAATATCAAATAGAGATGAGTAATGCATGAAAATTAAGCTTAAAGCCATAATTCATTATTAAAGGCAGGATAGATCGACATATAGACATATTTTGTTATGCTGGTTGAAAGTGGTCTAAATATATTTTAAATACATACTTTCCGTGGAAGGTGCAGGATAATAAATCGTTCATCCAATCATTGCATTCGGTCTGAAGGTAAGGATAGGATGTCCTACTTGCCTGTCAAACCATGTACGCATTCATGTGTTGGAGGGGGCTTGGCGTTGGAGGGCGCTCTGAAGGTAGGGTGGGCTCTTTTGCTTTCGAAGTTAGTGTGCTACTGCTAACCCTTTCTCTGCCTACCCTACCTTTCATATTAATTAATGTTAAATTCATGTTATCTGAACTGCAAACTATCATACTGTGTTTTATCCTTTATTAACCACTACAGAACACTGTCAATTCTAAGTCATTAGAAACTTCACACAAACTCATTATAATAGCTGTCACACTAAGCTGCATTGTTATTTGGTGTAAAATAACTCCAAATGTTTCTGAGGGAGTCGTGCTTGTGCCTATTGGGTTGTCATTTCAATCTGTGATTTTAAAAATAGACCAGAAACAGAAACGGAGCTTTAATTTTTCAATGTGTATAATGTGGGTTGATTTTCAAGCTAAATGAATATAATAACCATTGGTTCACAAAAACACTTAATATTGAACACATATTGACATGATATTAGGATTGATAGAAAATTGATACTCATAACAAAATCCGATCAGAATGTCAATATTTTGATATTGAGCATTTAGTCAAATTGATTGAATCAGATCAAACTGTAATAATCAAGATGTGCCTCTGTTTATACTTGTGAACAGTGTGTTTATTAGTGTGCTTTTAATATTTTTTCAAATCTGTACTTGTGTCTAATTGTAATTAAAATTCTAATAAAGGTGCAGTAGGTGTGAGTAGGTGTGTTTTAAAAGTACTGCTTTCTTTATTTGCATCAGGTGAGCACTGTGAGTTTGATCGACGTGCCGGCCGGTGTGTGGCGGGTGTTTGTCATAACGGTGGTACGTGCCGTGAGCTCTCCGGAGGTGGATTCAGGTGCGAGTGTCCTGCAGGAGGTTATGAGAAGCCCTACTGCTCTGTGACCACTAGATCCTTCCCGCCAAAATCATTCATCATGTTCAGAGGCCTTCGTCAACGATTCCACCTCTCCATCTCTCTCTCGTGAGTAAAACACACACAGACACACCTGTTACCCACCATCTTAGGTCATGTGGTGTGATTTGCAGTCATTTCTGCCATTGGTTAGCCAGAAATCATAGTCCCGCCCCCAAACTCTTGACATTTGTTAGGCCAGGTCAAGATGCTCAGTCAAATATTCATCATCAAAAATTGTACCCTTCACCCTTAAAGTGGGTGAAATATTTAACCATTATCAATCTTCTTTGCCTCTGTGATTTGTTTTTTACCTGCTCTCCTCTCATTCATTTTCTGTCCATCAAAAAAGCTCTTCAGCTCTCTTGTTCTCTTCATCTAGTCTTGTCCTCTTGTGAGTGCTTGTTCTGGTCACGTACTTTGATTGGTCAGGGGCTGGTTGCTAAGGAGCAGAGGCAATATAATGGATGTGTTGTACGTTGTAATCTCCAGAGTGACTAAAACGTGATATTTTATTTATTAACATGATCAAATATCAACACATCCAGAAAAGGGGCACAACCTCTCATCTCCCAGGATACTAAAAATAATAAACCCCCTTCCTATCTCGCTCTGTCCAACTTCTCTCTCTTATAAAGTTGCTTGCTGTCTCTTTTGCACTGAAACAATCATTGTAAATGGTATTCTATATACAGACCTGCCAAGCCTTATGAAAACTCTTAAAACTCAAAGTCTCTGCTCAGGAGAGCGTAAAACAGAGGCCATCTTTCTCATGGCTCGCCTTTATATGTCACTGTCAAACTATTTCTACTACTTCAAACTGTTTGAAGTGAAACCTGTGTAAACCCTGAGGATGTCTAGAAGCATGTCATCTCTAAATTCAGATTCATAGAAATGAATCTCATACTGAAGCTGTGCAAACACGTGTGGAGCTTAAAGAAAACAGCATACTAAATACAATTCTGAAATTATACATGCTTCTGTATACATTTTCACCTCAATTTATTCCTCATATTGTGCTGATA
The DNA here is from genome assembly GCA_036877575.1 of Botia almorhae. Lineage (NCBI taxonomy): Eukaryota > Metazoa > Chordata > Actinopteri > Cypriniformes > Botiidae > Botia > Botia almorhae. The sequence continues at coordinate 67,911 of JAZGTJ010000014.1, forward strand.
ATACAATACAATATGCTACTGTATATGACTCTAACACGCATCATAGAACATTGTCTCACCCCTTAATGTTCTTGAAGTGCATAATTTAGTGGAAAATGGATGTGAATTATATTTTTTTAAAAGTAATATAAAATAAACGTCTGTAAGAAGCAGTTCTGATTGATGTTGTTTACTGAGTCCTTGCCATATGTTTCCTGACCTGATACAAAGTGGGTTCTAACTCAAAGTGGGTTCTAAAGATTACTTAGCGAGCTCTTTGTGCTGAGTGTACTCTTAAAACCATTTAAGACATGTACTCCAAATGGACCAGTACTGAGTCATTCCAGACCTTTACTGAACTTTAAATGTCTTGTAGGTTTGCCACATTGGAAACGAATGGTTTGCTCCTCTACAATGGTCGGTTTAATGAGAAACATGACTTCCTTGCTCTGGAGATTCTAGATGGACAAGTGGTTCTCAAATACTCCACAGGTAAAGAAACTATGTGTTGGACAAATTAATACATCAAATATATTATTTTCTTGTTCTGTGGATTTCGTGAGTCTGTCTCTGTATTGTGTAGTCTTGACCCTGTGTGACCTTTGCCACAGGTGAGTCATCCACTCTGGTGAGTCCATACCTGCCTGGAGGAGTAAGTGACGGCAACTGGCACACTGTTCACATCCATTACTACAACAAGGTGAGAAGATTCCCAGGAGAAACCGGCATGTTCTTATAATACATAATGGTGATGATGTGGGATTAGGATTTTTCTTTTATTAACCAATAGCCATTACTCTCTTTTCTGGAACTTGAATGAAGGTTGTTGCACTTTATGGCCAAAAGTATGTAAACACTATGTAAAAACCGTGAACTCATACAGTATGTGCTTGATAAGTATATAAACCGTTGGCATTAATAGGCAGTAATAGGTTCTTACCTGACCTGGTAGCCTTTACTCTTCTGGGAAAGCTGTACTCTAAATGTTAGAGCGCGCTAAATGTTGGAGCAATTTTTCCCAGCTAACAGGGAATATTTTCCGAAAATTGGTTAACGTTCTCTTAAAATTCTCTTAAACTTATCAAAAAATGGTCTTGCAGCCACATTAGTAGAACTTTTTTTGTTCTTAAGTTGTTAAACGTTTGAGTGTCGCTCCTATAACCAAACAACAATGTTAATACAACGTCTAAAAAGGTGGACGTTTTGAACATTCCTAGAACTTTCAAAATACACCTTTACATTTTTTGTTGCTTAATAGCAATGTTAGGGAAACGGTCTTACAACATAAAATTATTAGCTGGGTTTTTCTCTTTCAGACTCTAGAACTTCAGTGAGATCAGTCTCTGATGTTAGGCATCAAACCAGTTCTGTTTCATGCCACACTCAGTAAATCATTTCTTTACTGACCTCCTTTTTGTGCACAAGGGCATGGTCATACTGGAACACATAAAAGTCCTATCCAAAATGTCACACATAGTCGAAAGGACACACGGAATGTCATTGTATGCTATGGACTTTTCGCTGAAATCAAGGGGTCCGATCAAACATGTTAATTAAAAGTGTGTCCACATACCTTTGGCCACGTTGAGTGTGAGCACATATTTGTAAAAGTGTCGGTGTGAATACTAATCAAACTGATCTCTGTGTGTTCGTGTATACAGCCAAAGCGCAGTGTAAGTGGTGAAGTCCAGGGTCCATCTGATGAAAAGGTTGCAGTCTTGAGTGTAGATGACTGTGATACAGCCGTTTCTCTGAGGTTTGGAATTCAGCTTGGCAACTACAGCTGTGCTGCTCAAGGCAGGCAGACCAGCAGCAAGAAGTGAGCACACACACACACACACACATATATTATACGTGGAACAGCATAGGTTTAATATCCCTTTCATTCTCTCCATCTGTGTTTTTGCACAGGTCTTTGGATCTGACCGGACCGCTGTTTTTGGGTGGAGTTCCTAACCTGCCAGAGAATTTTCCATTTAGTACAAGAGAATTTATTGGATGCATGAAAGACCTACACATTGATAACAGGCCTGTGGACATGGCAGGGTTCATTGCAAATAATGGCACTTCACCAGGTGTGTGTGGTTACTGCAAAAACCATTTTCCGACTGAAATATCTAAACATGCTCAAAATAAGATACATACGTGCAAGTGCAAGAATATATATTATATGACATTTGTTTTGATACCCCATTTGTTTGGTCCTAATTTTAAGCACAAAATCAACAAACCTTATTAAAGTTGATCAGTCATACAGAGAATGTTTGCAGCTATAAATGATGTAATGTTCTTGGCCTGTCATTGGATGTGATAATGAGAAGTGTGATGTCTCTTTCTGTGATTCTTTATTAGGCTGCAGTGCCAAACTTCCTTTCTGTAAATCGAACCCTTGCCAAAACGGAGGCACATGCAGGGTGAGCTGGGAGACCTTCTCCTGTGACTGCCCTGTTGGGTTTGGAGGGAAAGACTGCAGCCAAGGTGAGACCCATATAGACATAGAAACAAATCTATGTCCCAAATTAACACGTTTCAAGCAGAATTCATGTAACTAAGCACTTAATGCAAGCGGAAATTGGTTTGGCAAGGAAATTAAAATGAGTTACTGACTTTATTTAGAACTACAACATTATGTGGTATAAATAAGAAGCATAATGATTTATTATTGATTTATGATTCCATTATATGCGCAAACAAAGGGAACACATACTATAAAATACATCAGTGAGTCATGTTAATGTTTTATTAACAAAAGTTTATTTAGGGTGGTTATTATTTAGGTTATTTTGTAGACCTTAATTTGCAGAATTTTTAGATTATATCTAACTTTATTGTCATTGCACATAATTGCAAGGGAACGAAATGCAGTTAGCATCTAACTGGTGACACACAAGTGTAATATTCCTCACATCAGATCACTAAACCCAAAAATGAGCAACACAGTGTGTTGCTGTGACACAGTGTCTTCACTTTATAGTAACAGATGCAGTTTTTCCACTAGACAGCTACTGGCTCATTTGCATATGCTATGAGTGATGCAATGACTTGTGCTGTTTGTCACCAATATACAGACAAAACAGCCACATATCTTGTCACAGGAAGAAAATTATTAAAATTCAGAAATGTTAATAGAGAGTTTTTCTCAATTACCCATCATTGGCTAAATTAATTTTGGACCCTGCACCGCATACATACAAAAACAAGCACACACATAAACCGCCATTTCTGTCTTTCTCTGCTACTCGAATCTTACAGCAAAATGACAGTTTCAAACTGGAATTATTATTCAGTGTTGGAGATAATATTGCTGCAATGATTCCTCCACAGTGATGTCCCACCCCCATCGTTTCCTTGGTAACAGCGCGCTGTGGTGGGACCTCAAGAATGACGTCACCATTAGCACACCCTGGTACATGGGGCTTGTGTTCCGCACTAGATCAAAGGAAGGAATTCTGCTGCAGGCTCAAGCTGAACAGTACACCAACTTAATCTTCCAGGTACATGTACACACATGTTTGATGCTTTCAGATGTACACTTATTAGTAATAGAATGGAATTAGAGAAACTATATTGCGTATTTGTTTGATTCCAGGTGGTTTCAGGGCAGCTGGTGTTTTCCGTGGCACGGGGTTCGACTCGGCCGGTCAGGTTGAGGCTGGATCAGGTTCAAGTATGTGATGGACGCTGGCATGACCTCCAGCTGGAGCTTCGTGATGTCAGGAGTGGGCGAGAGACTCGATACGTTGCTACGGTCAGATTGGATTTTGGACTGTATCAGGTACCGAACACACACGTTTGTACAGCTATCTTTGTGAGAACATTCATTAACACAATACAGTTTATAGCCCCTTACCCTAACTATTTCACCTAACTGTCTAAACCTAGCCTTAACCTCATTATAACCTTAAATTATAACCTTGGTCCATTAAACCAAGTCTTAACCCTCAAACAATGTCCTTACTGTTTTTGTCCTCACTCAGATAGTTGACTGGTCACATTTCACAGACAGATGTATACACACACACACACACACACACAAACATACAAAAGGAGTTCCTTAACCCTGATTCTGTCGACTGATTCACTGCTATAATCCTGATTATAATCCATCATGTGATCTGATCATCTAATCTTTTGTGGATTAAATGCATCTCATTCATGGATCACTGGTTTAATGATATTAACTGTGGTGTAAACATTTTTCACTGTTTACAAACAAACAAAGACATACAGCAAGATTATCAAGGTAGCTCACACACACATTTATACAGATTACAAACACTGACCTACACACAAATGAATTTAGATAGACTCACTTAATCTTACTCTCTCTGTCTCTCTCTTGTCTCTGTCTGGCTTCATGAATCTCTCTCTGTCACAGGGAACAGTAATTATTGGGAATGAGATTAATGGGGTAAAGGTGAAGCACCTGCATGTAGGCGGAGTTTTTGGGTCAGGAGAGGTTCAAAATGGAATACGTGGCTGTATTCAGGTGCGTTATTTAAAACCTGTTAGAATCTCACCTTTAATTTAGCAATTAGCTTTAATCAATGTACTGCAAATTAAATGTATGAATTACTAGTAGCTTTCAATTCCTAATGGTGTCATTAGTTTGCTGAATAATTAATGAGAACTTAGAGAACAGAGATAAGTTCCTTGTACAGTCAGACAGGCATTTACACAGCAAATTACTGAGTGACACTTGTACATTATTATAATTATTTTGTTGGTAACTATCAATTTTATGTTTTTTCGATGTACTTAGCTAATGTTAGAATCAATAAATTATATTCGATCTGGATAATGTGTGTGTCTAAATGGTGATAAATTATCTGGTGTATTATCCACTATTATCTAGTTATTATTATCCTCTATTATCTTTTTTTTATCTGTGTATTTTGGTATGTGTCCTCAGGGAGTGCGTCTGGGGGTGCGTCCTGATTCCCCTGCATTGCCCCGCCCTTCCAAAACAATCAAAGTGGAGATTGGCTGTAATGTTGACAACCCATGTACCCCCTCCCCTTGCCCCGCCCACAGCCATTGCACCGATGAATGGGATCGGCACACATGTGTTTGTGAACCAGGTAGGATTTGTGTACTTGTGTTTAATGCTATTTTGGGATCCAGAACCTGGTGATCTATGTTATGCAGCATGATTCGAAAATTTTCAAAGAGCACCTTGTGTGCTTCATCGAAAGCAGTGAAATGTGACCTATTGTACTAAGAGTTGACACGGTCAATGTCACAAAAATTGTTTGATTAGTGATCTAGAGTGTTAAACATTGAAATAGGACCAAGAGTTACTTGTTCACAGTTTTTGTGAGGCTTCATAAAAGCATCACCTTTAAAACTCTCTGCTTTCTGAACTGATAGAACCTGATAAGTACCAGATAAGTGCAATTCTAGGCTGATGGTAGTTTGATTGAAAGACCCCTAGATGAAATGTATGGACGCCCCTAAATTTGTCCTAAAATGCACATAAATTTCTATGTGCTTGGATGGAGTTTCCGTGCTCGGTCCTTAACAAGATCTCCCATCATCTTGTATCAGCTCCTCTCACTCCTAAATGAAGATCCTCACAGACACCTTGACTTTATTATTATGCTGTTGGAGTTGCATGAGCTGCACTGTTATTAATAGTGCTGTGCAGTAAGAGATATCAAAGACTCCCCTAATAAACTCTAAATTAATCTCTTAGACCTCCTGCTGGTAGAATAAACCCGCACTGTACAACCACACACACACACACACAAATGCATGCACGCGTTACGAGTGCCTAAATTGTAGTACAGAAATATATTTTCTCCCTCTGTCTTGCTCTGTTGTTTGCTGGATTCCCATATATAATGTAACGTTTCTAATAAAGCTCTCAGTACCGCGGTGTGCTGGTGTATGTGTATGAGTAGGACGTTGGATGAATGTTTTTTTTTTTTACTTTTATTATGTTAAAGGTTTCATCAGTGATGCAAGATTTATTGCTGCATTTTATTGAATGAGCTTTTCTCCATTCATCGAAACAGCAAAATGAAGTCAGGGTTTGCTCATGCTCTTTGTATAGTTTCAACATCTTTCTGCTGAGGGAGAGAGCTAGTGAAAGACAGAGAGATAAATGGCTTTATTGTATCTTTTGATCAGCTGTCGTGCAGTTGGAGGCTTTTCTATGGATTTATGATGGACAGATCAAGGCTGTGTTCATGTTTTGTGGGTTAGCTTGAGTGGAAAGAGAAATACAGTTCCTTTCATTCAGCTACAGTGTTCTTACTTTGAACATAACATGAATGTGTGGTGTGTGAAGGTAGGCTGTATGATTTGTGTGGTTGTTTATTGGGCTGTGTGTGTCTTGCCGTAACAGTGTTTTTGTGTTACAGGTTTCTATGGTAAAAACTGTGCAGATGCGTGCCTGCTGAACCCGTGTGAGAATCAAGCCAAGTGCCACAGGAAGCCCAGCTCATCTCACGGATACCTCTGTGACTGTGATGACAGTCACTATGGACAGTACTGCCAACACAGGTACACAGTGCATGCATATATCTGCCCCCTTTGTGCCCTGTTGCCCCAGTTAGAGCTCTCATTCGCATCTGCTGTATAAAATCTAATAAACAGATAAACAAATATACCAGTATAATATGTGAATAATGGACATTGTTGATGCATTCATATTAATAACTGTGTGTTTGTGTGTGTGTGTGTGTGTCCTTGGGGATACAAAATGTCCCCAGAAGTAATAGCAGTAAATTCTGTGTGTGTGTGTGTGTGTGTGCGTGTGAGCGATATGTCCTATGAATAATTGTAGGCTTGCGTTTGCTGACAGTCTGTGATTCATGGGACTTAATTCAACCCTTACCTCGAACACACACACACACACAAACACACACACACACTTGTCCCAATCCTTCAAAATATCAACAATATCATCTGCTCTCTTTTATCTGTTTATCGCCTCTCTTCTTTTCTGTCATTCTCTGTCAGATATGTCTTGGATTTTTTGATCAAATCTGACTGTGTTTGTGTTTATAGGTTAGAGCAGCAATGCCCTCGTGGTTGGTGGGGGACCCCAACATGTGGACCCTGCCACTGTGATGCCAGTAAAGGTTTTGACATTGACTGCAATAAGACCAGTGGAAACTGTCGCTGCAAGGTACACGCACACACACACTGGAAATGTGGCACTGGGCCCTATGTTGATCGGGCCCCAATACCCTGTATAGTGTAGCCTATTTAATGAGACTACATACTGTTATCCTGTATGTTAAAGGTGCTGTGATTATTTGGAGTACCACACAAATAATAAATGGATATCACTGAAATAGGTGCTCTGACAAATCTTGCCTTAGCCTTAGGTTTTGTGAACAATAAACCTTGCAGGTCCACTGATGCAGAGGAAATTTGTTGAAACGCAGGGCATGCATAGAAATAGTTCGGAGCGGAGTGGGGAGGGGCTGTAAGACGTACAGTAGTGTGATGGTCTATGATTACTTTAAATATTTGGCTAATAAAATCATCATAAATGAGCATGGTTACAGTACTGAATAAATGTAAATGTTAGTTTGAATAGCCAAAGTATACAAACGTGTATTTTGTTAATACAGTAATATATTACAATGTGACATTAACATTAAATCCACAAAAATGTGCTATCGCCAGATTTTGAAACACTTATGATATATATCACTGTCTTCATCTCAGTAAGTGGCTGCTGCACTGTGTTTTTGCCTCATATTTGCATAAAGATAAGCACGTCTTCATTTTTGTTGGTGCTTTTGCTTAAACACAATCAGTATATTTATCAGATCACAGATAATATGATGTAATCCTGTAATATTCCTCATATAACCTCAGCGTGCAGACATAGCCGTGTTTAACAACATCTCGCACACACACGCCACTAATAGAATCAAACTTTAACCCAAAGACCTTTAATCCAGATTTTTGACCTTAATCTGTAATCTGAAGTACTGCTCTGTTTTTAAACCTGTCTACTAGCTCAGAGGCCTAGTGCACGCTTCTTAACACGCGACTGGATATTCTGCATAGTGTTTTAGCAACTGGATAAGCAGTGAATGGAACAAGGACACTAACAACCAGCAGCTGTCTAAAATCTCTGGAGAAAGAGGACTTGATGTTCCTGTCGGTCTGGATTTTCTAGAGAGTGAAGGGAATTACGAAGCAATCTACCTCAGGATCGGATAATGATGAATTAAAAATTGAAAACATATCATTTACATTAATGAGTATATTTCAGCCATGTATAAAATATTTATAGTTTAGAGAAAACAGGCCATGACAGTAAGATAAGAGGGGAAGGAATTAGGAGGGTTGCAGTCTAGATTCAAACCTGTATTGGCTGCATTAGCACCAATGTGAGAAGTGACACACATCCACAAATGCCAGGCCACACACCTGACTCCAGCTTTAAATTCCCACATGTTCACTTATAGATTGTGCTTGGAAGTATAGCTGATCGGGGAGGCTATAATTGGTTTGTTTGTGTGGGTGCATGTTTAAGTGTAATTAAGGGAGATTAAAGATGGTGTTCCTCACTCTGGGGAGCTGTTGTAAAACAAAAGTATTATTCACCCCACGCTTTACTGCATCGGGCCTGTTCATTATTTCCACTGTATATTACATTCCTCCCAGTGGAAAACACAAACATCAGGCTTTTAAAATAAACAATGTTTTTATATATTATTGCTGAAATAGCTGACCGTAGCTGCTTTTTGAGTTTAATATTTAATTATATTTATCTTATATTTATATATTTAATTTATTAATTTAACAACTTATATTTAGTCTTATTTCGGGTGTGTTTTATGTGCATAATGTCTTTTTTGTGATTTGTGTTTGTGGGAGTTTGCATATGTATGCATTATTGTGTGATATATGTTATGTATATATGTTGTTATGTGTGTCAGGAGTTTCATTACCGACGACGGGGCAGTGATGTGTGTCTGCCTTGTGACTGCTACCCAGTGGGCTCCTTCTCAAGGTCATGTGACCCAGAGAGCGGCCAATGCAAGTGCAGACCCGGTGTGATCGGCCGACAGTGCAACATGTGTGACAATCCTTTTGCAGAAGTCACACAAACAGGCTGTGAAGGTGAGCATCCAGCCGTCTATTAATCTGTATTGATCATGAGGACCTATGTCTCTTCACATCTCTTTTTTTTCCCCAGTCATCTATGATGGTTGCCCTAAGTCTATAACATCAGGAATCTGGTGGCCCAGAACAAAGTTCAACCTGCCTGCAGCCGTTCCATGTCCCAAAGGATCAGTAGGTGAGTGTGTATCTTCAGTTTCTCGAATGTGTCTTTGATTCTATTTTTTAAGCACATGTACCTAATACCCCCATCCATCTCGCCTGAAGGAACTGCTATTCGCCACTGTGATGGAGAGAGAGGCTGGCTGGACCCTGATCTGTATAACTGCACCTCTCCTGCTTTTGTGGAGCTGAACACAGCTGTGAGATGCTACATACACATTCACAGTTGTGCTTATGTTTACACACCCCTTGCTGTTACCAAAATCTGTTACCATAAAGGAGGCCATAAGGAGGATGCAAAACAAATATTGATGTATTTTGGAAGGCAAATAACTGAAACACAGATTATCCTCTACAAAAGTTTACTTGCCCTTGTACTTTGTCTTGTGAAATATATGTAAACATCTGTTATGTTAAATAGTTTCATATGGTCAGTACTGAATTAAAAACAATGCACTTGATCCCTCTTATTTTTTATTTATAATAAACAACTCACAGATTTTGCAAGGGGTGTGTAATTTTATGCAGTTATATACATGTAATTTAATATGAAAGTTGTAAATAAAAAGAAGAAAAAAACAGTAAATTGAACTGTAATTTAAGCAGTAATCAAATATTCATAACTTTTTCACTTATGAACTTTGATCTGTATACTGCAGTGGACATGCTACAGTCAATTACATAACCCTTCGCTCTGTGTGTGTGTGTGTGTGTTTGTGTAGCTGGAGGCTTTGGAAAAAAATGAGACAGAACTCAGCACCATCATTGAGAAAAAACTGGCCCACCAGCTTCGTGATGTCACAGAAGCAACAACCCGTCTCTATGGCAATGACCTTCAGATAGCAGAGCGGCTGTTGTCCCGCCTTCTGACCTTTGAGGGCCTCCAATCAGGCTTTGGTTTGACAGCCACTCAGGATGCACATTTCAATGAGGTATGAATTACCTTGGGAGCTGATGTATGGCTTATTTATTTATTAACTTATTTATTACTTATTTATCTTTATTAACTTCCCATTTGTCTCTCTTTCTCTTTATGCATACTTTACCACTCTCTCAGAATATGTTACGAGGCTGTAGTGTTTTGTTGGGTCCAAGCAGTGCTGCATTGTGGAGGGGTCAGAGTGCAGGTCAGAGCGGAGCAGCGGGATTGGCCGATCTTTTGGAACAGTACGCCCGTATACTGGCCAAGAACATGAAACAGACCTACCTCAACCCTGTGGCACTTGTCGCTCCAAATATTGGTCAGCAGCAATACACAAAAAACTCACCAATTTTCTCTTTTCATGAAGCTTATTTTTACCTAGACTAGCATGATTACAAGTAATCGCACTATATATGCCTGTCAGCCTTTCTTGGACTGCTGTGCACTTGTGAAAATTAAGCAACCAGTCATTTTCACATTTCATTTGCAGCTCATTGTGTACAAGCAGAGGTAAAAAACATCTAAAAACCACAGTGGATGAAGTTTCCGAGTGAGACAGAGTCTCTTTTGTATCCTATGCTGTGGTTGTGTTAACAAGCTCTCAAGGCATGCTGTAAATATAAAAGGAATAACAATGACATATAGGCACAAAGTCATGTTTTTAAAGGTCCACTAGACACCGTTGATTCTATAAAAGATTATCTGATTTCTTGCTCTTTGAATAGAATTGATCTGTTCATGTTTAATATTCCGGATGCACTATGAACATGTACACACATGTATTGATCAAATGAGAAAAAGAGAAGTGTCAAAATCAGCCCACAGATTGTTGTCATGGCAACATCATCCTGTTAAAGACCACCTATTCCTCAAGTGACTCAGTTACAGTGAAGTCAGAAAATACCTGAGTTTGCAATAAAGATGAGTAAGATGAATGTGCCGATGCACACAAGACCAACACCTGCAGTTTTGTAAGCAGGGAAACTGCTATAAAAAGCAGGAACGCTGTAGTTCACACTGTGTGTGTGTGTGTTTGTTGCAGTCATGACTCTGGATCGTGTTGACAACCATACACATGTGAGGCGACGGTTTCCACGGTATCACAGCACTCTGTTCCGAGGTCAAGCTGTTTGGGATGGCCACACGCATGTTGTACTGCCCCCTACTGCACTAGTGCCTCAGCGCAACCTCTGTAAGTTATATACACAAACATGCATAAAGACCTCACGAAATTACACTGTGTGATGACTCTGGGAACATGTATATGGTAGTATACTCTCAAAAGTTAACAGTGCACATTTAGAAGATTTAATAGTGTATTAACAGAAAAGGAAAAAGGACTGAAATTATGGATGAGTCATCCTGCACTACACATATTGTCCAATCAAATGCTCTCTAGAATGAAAATGTCCCTCCCCCTAATACCTCCAGCAACTAACTAGCACACACCAAGTTTTGGTTCCCAGCTGTTACCTAACACTCAAACCTTTAGTTTCAGCTCCATCACCATCCAGCTCTGTAAACCTGCTGGCCAATCAGACGGTAGAAGCAACAGCAGCAAGACGTTCTTTGGCACTGCAAGAGCTGCCTGTCACAATCGTCATCCTCTTTATCTATCGAAGCCTGGGGGCTGCACTCCCCCCAAAATACCACACAGATCGCCGCGGTGTCAGGTAGGGGAGTATATGTGCACATATGTGCAAGATAAAGATAAGCATACCAAACAGATAACATGAGGGATGTATGATAATGTGCATATACATGCATATGCATGAGTGTGATCTACTGTGTGTGCATGTCTTTCCTGCAGGTTACCCAGACACCCTGTGTTGAACTCCCCTGTAGTAAGTGTGTCTGTATATAACAACCAGTCGTTTGTGGAGGGTTTTCTGGAATCTCCTGTTCTGCTGGAGTTTCGTTTGCTGGAGACCAGCAACCGCAGTAAACCGCTGTGTGTGCAGTGGAATCACAGCAGCCCGTAAGTGTGTGTGTGTGTGTGTGTGTGTGTGTGTGTTTGTAGGTTCAGGTGCTGACATTAATCTGGAGGTTTATGCTAAAGGATAGTTTGTAGTAATAATAATTTATGTTTTTGGTTCAAGGACATTTTGGTGGCACTTTATTTTACAGCACTTACAATGAACCTATCCAGCAACTTCTCCATGCTGGTAACTACATGTACTTAAAATAGATTAGGGTTAGGTTTAGAGTTACCTAGAAATGACCTAGAAGTGTTAAACACTATGTACGTGTAAAAAAGGACTGTGAAATTAAGTGCTACTGATATTTTCTTAACTTGTCTACTATAATAATTTTGGTACTTTATTGAGTCAACATTTAATGGTATTCCAATGTAAATTTGCCTCCTAAAGCAGAAGCATTCGAGAAGCTTAGAATAATATTGCTGTATAGAAAAGACTTTCACATACGTTTGAATGTGTATGTGTGTGTAGTGTATCAGCAGGAGGCTGTTGGACTGTGAGAGATTGCAGTGTGGTCTACAGAAACACATCACATGTGCGTTGTCAGTGTCACAGACTGGGAACCTTTGGAGTCCTTATGGACAGTTCCCAAAGAGAGGTAAAGTACACACTCACACACACACACACACACTATACCACACACGCAAAAATATTCTGTACACAACACACACACATGGAATGACAGCTATTGTTAACTAAAATTATTTTAACATAAAACAGTTAGTTTGTTAATTAGTTAGTTAGTAATTGAATATATGAATTAATTAGTCACCAGTAAAGCCATCGTTGCTTAAAGCATTTTCTCTTTGTTTGCCGAGCAGCAGTTGGAGGGTGACCTGGAGACCCTCGCCATAGTAACATACTCCTCGCTCTCAGTTTCCATGGCGGCGTTGTTGCTAACGGTGTTGGTTTTATCGTGTCTGAAAGGACTGAAATCAAACACACGCAGTATTCATTCCAACATGGCTGCTGCTACTCTCCTGTCACACCTCACATACCTGCTGGGCATCAACCAGACTGAACAACAGGTCAGTGTTTATGTGTTTGTTTGTGTGCATATGTGTTTGTCTGAATGCAGGTTAGTGATGGAAACAAAGAAAGCACGGCACAGACACAATCTGCATTTAACACACAAAAAAGAATAATATAATGGGTTTCAGAAAATGAAGACTACTAGTGAAAATGTTTCTATTTACATTGTATTAATGCAAAATAACATTACAAATGATAATAACCGCATGCCAATTTTTAAAATTGCCATTAGCGCAATATGGATATGAAATCACTTAAACCTCAGTGTGAACTAGGGCTCAGACTTTATTACAACACAGCCTCTCTCTCTCTCTCAAACAGAAACACACGTCTCTGTCTTCTAAAGCAGGTTAACACCATCTATAACCGACTATTCTCTTGAGTGCAAACCACTCACACTGAAAGCCTGTTACTGCTGAGTTCATTAATTTTAACTGCTGTGCTGGGATGTGGGTGTGTGGGATAGAGTATGTACTCATTCATAATTCAGTTTTGCTTTGCTTTATTGATTCACTCTTTAGATTCACATTTTATTGGCATTTCGCCAATAAAGTGATGATGTAGATTAAAGAAGAAAAGGTGGAAAAAATGATGTGGGCTGGCTTTGAACACACAGCACCTGAATGAGCATCACAGCTTGTTGAGTTGTGCTCGTGTGCATGCACACAAACCACAACTTTGACTCATTATACATTTTCCTCGGAGTTGGTGCACTTGAATCTGTAACTATAATTTATACGTCTCTCGGTACACCCAACCACATGTTTTATTTGGTCTGAATTAAAAACCTTAAAGTTTGCCAGTTCTGCAGCTCAAATCAAGATAACAACGTTGATCAAGACGGTCCATTTAATGTGCGTGTATTTTAAATGTAATCAAACGGACAAATTACTCTTTTAACTAGAAGGTGGGATTTAAGAAGATACTCTGAATTAACATTTATAATTTTGTCTGTTTTGTCCGTCAATTTTGCTATTTTTCTATGAGTGTTTTTTTTCCTCCTGTTCCCGAATTTTCTTTGATGTCTTATGTATGCTAAGTAATCCTTCTCCAGTGTACAATTGGTTTGATTGGTTATCTGACTCCTGCAGTTCCTGTGCACGGTGGTTGCGATCCTTCTCCATTATTTCTTCATGTCGGCTTTCGCATGGCTGTTTGTGGAAGCTCTACATATTTACCGCATGCAGACAGAAGCCAGAAACATCAACTATGGGGCCATGAGGTTCTATTATGCTATAGGCTGGGGTGTTCCCGCTATCATTACAGGCATGACCAAACACACACACACATAAATATATACACATGTACATATGAATGCATATATGCATGCATTTGCAAAACTGATCTGTGATGTGTGTGTTGCAGGCCTGGCAGTGGGGTTGGATCCAGAGGGATATGGCAACCCAGATTTCTGCTGGATTTCCATGTACGATAAGCTCATGTGGGGCTTTGCAGGACCAGTCAGCGTCGTCATACTGGTATTTTGCTCTTTTGTGTGTGTGTGTGTTTTGGTTTAAAATTGGTTTAAATCTATTAGATAGATTTAAAGGTATAGCTTGCCTAAAAATGAACCCTTCAAAATGTTCATTTTATACCCTTGTTGCATGTTGTTTCAAACCCATATGCTAACTGTTCTTGGCTCGTTATTCAGTTTCAGAGGTTCAGGTACAGAGGAGTCAGTGAGTTTATTAGTGAGTGATGACTTGTGGGTAACTCTGGTATTTCTGTTTCTTTTATAGATGAATGGTGGAATGTTTTTAATGGTCCTGCGTATGACATGTAACCCCACTCAGAAAGAAATAAAGAAGCTGCCTGTGATGTGAGTGATTAGATTATATAAATTGTCATATAACAAAAAATATATAAGCAGAATAAAGCTACACAAGTCATTTTCATTCTATGCTTTTTACATTTTTTGTCACATCTTCAGCAAAAATTAGAAACGTAATGAACGTATTTTTATGTTATATTATACATCAGTTTCTCATATTCTTTCTTGCAGTTCTACTATCCGCAGTGCCTTCCTTTTGTTATTGTTGAGTACAAGCGTTTGGTTATTCGGTCTGATGGCTGTTAACAACAGTGTCCTGGCATTTTACTATCTGTTCATCATCCTCTGTTGCATACAGGTGTGTTTATTTATACTTATAGAAGTAATACTCTCTAGTAATACACACACACATATATATATATATACACATAAATATACATACATATATAGAACAAGAAAAAACGTTACAGTACACTTTGTTGAATGTGTCATAGAGAGTCTACTGTTATTCTCCTACAGTACATTAACTTCAGCATGTGTTTTCTCAGGGTTTGGCTGTATTTCTGGTGTTCACACTGCTGAACTCCGAAGTGCAGGAGGCTTGGAAACTGGCCTGCCTGGGCAAGAAGAGCCCCAGTGAAGAACCTGCCAGACCCCCACAGATTACTGTTAGTCAACACAAACACACATTTTACACACAATAATTCATGACAACCACCCCACATCACACACATCAACCCAAACCTATATTTGCGCTTGTGGAGTGATAATAAGCATGTGCATTTCTAACCTGCTGTGTGTGTGTGCAGGGCCAAAACCCATACAACAGCGCCTCCCTGCTGGAGCAGAGTGGATTACATCGAATCACACTTGGAGCGTCAACCATCTCATCAGTCAGCAGTGCAAGGTCTGTGAAAACTGTATATTTACTGATCGTACAAGTATAAAAACTTACAAACTTGTAACTTAAATGTGAAATTATTAGAATCTGGATAAAATTCTTAGATTAAAACAGTGGCATTAGCACAAGGTGGAAACATCATTTTACTGATATTGTGGTTTAACCATTACAAATCATCCTTGTTTTAACCTACTAAACAGCTAATAGTTCACCTAGATATTTAAATATAGAGTTTTCTAAATTTAGAGTTTGACTAATTCTCATATACTGTAGCTTCTTGCTATTTCAGCTGATTTAAAGACAGTAGTCCAGGAGGTGCATGCTCTCTGCACTGGTGCTCATGTAAACAATAAAGAACTTGCGCACCAATTCTTTCAAGACAGTGTGAATGTAACTTTTTTTATTATAGTTCATTTATTATATACATGAACTTTGGTAGAGTCATGTCCGAACCATCCATACTCAAATCCTCACACATGCATTAGACAGAGTGCATTGTTATAAACTGAAGCTCTGAAACTGTTTGCATTGTTGTAAATGGACAAACTAAAAGCGGCTGTATTATTAATGTGTGTTTCTCAGGGAGAATCTCTTGGCACGACAGGCACTTGAACACACTCTCACTCACACAGGAGCCACTGACCTGGACGTGGCGATGTTTCACCGCAACAGAGGTATAATAACACACAGTAACATGCATGTCTGTACACACACACACACACACACACACATGGTTACTGTGTGATTTTCATAAAAGAGGATGTGTTCCTATATCAACATTGTTGATCTTGGAACAAAATTTGTATGAGCCAATCAGATTGCAGGATTAGGTTTACAGTCAATGTTAAATTTAGGGTTTGAACTTGATAAGGGGTTTGTTTGCAGTTTGTATCAACCTATTATTTCCCTCTGATTTTTACAGTAGGTTATGGTTAGGGTTTAGGTTAGAACTGTTTTTTGGACAGGAATGTTGTTCCAGGACCAACAAAAGATATTGACTCAGGAACACGTCTTACAAAATCACGGCAACCAACTTTGATATTCTTTCCTCTTATTTCCTCTTTTTTTGTCTACCTGTCTGTCTTTCACAGGTGAGGATTCAGACTCTGATTCTGATCTCTCATTGGAGGAGGAGAGAAGTCTGTCCATCCCGTCTTCTGAGAGCGAGGACAACGTTCGTCTGCGTGGACGCATCCAACGACGCTTCAAGCGGACCGCTCACGGCGAGCGTTTGCTCACAGAACCCGCACACAATGGTGGAAAAGGTATCAAGATTTCCTTTTGCAGTTGTCTTTGGTTGTGTCTCAATCCACTCCCTAGTTCACTGCACAAACCATTTCTAGGGAAAGTTTTAGCATTCCCTCCCCAGACACTCCCAAAAGCACCATAAAAGCCAATGTGCATCAGATGCTCAATCTGTTCACTTACCCACAATGCATTTATGTCTTCAAGGTGTGGATCAGCTTTTAAAGCTGGCTTGCTATTGCTAGCCTTCCTGTAATTGCCTACCCTACCTTTGAGTATGTTAAGGGCATGTGAATGAATGGATGATAGAGGTATGGGTGGATAAATGGATGAAAGGATGGATGGATGAATAAATAAATTTTGATTTAAATTATGCCTAATGTGCATGAACTGTGCGTGAATAAGGAATTAGAGTTGTTACAAGAAGATAAAAGACGACCATAATAATTTTTATGTATTTGTAATTACTTAAATTCTGTAATTTAGTACTCAGGTATTAATATTTAAATAGTAACTTTATCATATTTGTCAGAATGCCAATATGTATGTACGTTAACTGTTCTACATAACAAGCACATATTTTGTAAAGGCACTGTACTTTTTAACTATTGAAGATAAACAATGTTATATTATAGCAGTATGATAAATACCAGCAATATTATAATGCACATTAATTTTTAAGGTTAATGAAATTTTAAGGTTAACGAGTCACAAGAGTCTCAATGTTTAGTGGATGTACTTTTACTAGTGCCCTAAATTCATAAACTAAACAGTGGAATGAGAAACATGCTGCGTTTGAGGTCTTAAAGCTATGAAGTGAAGCGGCTTCAAATTTATTAGTTTTGTGAAACCCAACTATTAGTGTATGGAATTGTTTGTGTCAGATCTGGATGGCAAGGATCTGCTCTCCTATTGGCCAGCGCTGGAAGGGTGTGAGGCTCACTCACTACAGAAATGGGGCTCAGAGCGCCGCCTAGGGAGCGACTACAGCAAAGACGCAGCTAATAACAACCAGCAAGAAGCTGCACTGACCAGTGGGGATGAAAATGGGCCCACACACAGACACCGCAAGGGTGAGACATTAATTTAGGCATATTTTGTATTCTGCCATAATGCTAAAGCACACATAGATGGCACATGAGTAATTCACAGACAAATACTAAACTTCCCTTCATTCTTTTCACAGGAATCCTAAAGAATCGTCTGGGTTGCCCCCCTGTGGGTCTGTCAGCTGTGGGTCGAGCTCCCAGTGAGATGTCTTGGTACAGAACCTCCACGTTGGGTCACCGGGGCGTCCCGGCTGCCTCCTATGGTCGTATGTACTCTGGCACTGGCTCGCTGTCCCAACCTGCCTCCAGATACTCATCCCGCGAACACCTGGATTCGCTTGCACGACAACAGCGTTCCCGTGACAACCTTGACTTGTTGCCACGACGACGCGAGCTTGGCGCTGAACACCTTGGTGGGTCCAGGGAGAGACTGGGCCCTGTTCATAGTATCCATGCCTCTAGAGAGGATCTGATAGCTAGGGGTGGTATGACAGGTTTAATAGGGGTGGAGGGTTCATTAAGTGGTTCAAGAACACAGCTTAACACGCTAACAAGGCAACAAGCCTCCCGAGAGCACCTTGGAGGAGCACTTATGAGCAGTCGCTCTCGGGAACAGCTCGAGTCCAATGGTGCACAACCCTGCAGGGAGTGGTTGAGAACCCTGCCGCCTCGGCAGCTTTCACACCCTGAGCCACACCCACCCTCATCACCTCCTCCACCAATCAGAGAGGAGCCCCAGGAAACCCTGCCTTCTCGCCGTGGGCGACTAGACTCTGCACCCCAATGTAGGTACCCTTCATCTGCAGCGGCACCCGGAGCGCCATCTAGTCGCCCACCCTCTAGTGAACACCTGGACATTCTCTCCTCTATACTTGCCTCTTTCAGCTCCTCAGTCTTAACCCCACCTCCTAACCCTGTCTCTGCTTCGGCAGGCCCCTCCCCTTCCCCGCCTCCTCTCTCTGCAACCTCTCAGAGCATCTCTGAAGTGTCACCTGACTCTGAGTAAGTCCGGCCTCCTTTTTGTCCTATTGTATGTTAAATAACTTTGGGGTTCAAAAGTCTGTTTGTGAAGATGCTTCTGTTTGGAATTAAATATAAATTTAATTGATATTTTTATCACTTTTAATTTAATTAGCAACATTATATTTTGAGTATAAAGTTGAATTGAAAGACTATAAATGATGCATTATTTTTGGTTCGTGTGAAATCTGGTGAACCATGTTTTCCCAGCATGATTTCAAAATGTTCCAAAGAGCTCTTTTTGATCTAGAATTCATGCAGAAAGTTTCCATATTTTATATTGAAAATTTTTTACATTCCGCTGTAATGAATTTTTGAATTCATAAAATTTTTTGGATATTTTGAAAGTACACTCAGACTTTTGGACCTCACTGCATTTCCCTGGTTTGTTCAACAGTCATCCTTTCCTAAATTATCTTCTGTAATGGTTTCTCTCCTAATAATGAAATGTTACTGACATTCTTCACTCTCTATTTTTTTATCTTTAGAGTTAACAGAAATGATGGACAATCTTGATGATGCCCTCACAGTCCCACAATGCATTTCTTCAGATGGGCTCAGGAGCGTCACGGGACACAGCCAGCCAGATCTGTCAGAACTCCTGCCTCATCATCCTGGGAACATTTATAAACTTGAGAGTGAAGTTGTTCATCAAGGGCTTTGAGATATCACCCAGGAAATCAAAAACATAAGGAGAAGATGATGATTTCAATGATAATTCTTCATCCAAACGGCAAACCTCAGATTTCAGACCAAGAGGTCAAAGAGGTCTGACCAGAGAGCGAGAGAGAAAAAGAAACTGTACATAACACTTTTTATACTTTTTGTATTTTTTTCATCAAAGAAGAAAAATCTCTAGTGATGTTTTTGAAGATCGTGTGGATATGTGTTTAGGTGGGTAGGACTGAAAAACATTTTCAAACCCATTGCAAGCCAAAACAGTCCTAAACATTCCCATTTTTATCCTTATATTTCAACTTTGTGTTTGCAACATAAGCCACGCCCACAGACAGGCTGCAAAACATGGAAAAGGGCCTACGAAGAAAAGGATTGGCTGATGTAAATGAGCAAGTTATTGGCCCTAAAATGGGATTGGTGGGAAATTTCAGAACCTGTGATTGTACTCATAATTATAAAACAAAAGATATGATAAGACCGTAATGATTGTCAATCAAGAGATTGTGTTTAAGACAGGTGACTTAACTGGATGATTTTTGGGTTGGTCTAAATATATTTCTGTAACAAACCTCAATATTTGGCATATCAATAGGTACCTGAGATATTTGGGTTAGAGAGTGAAAAAGTACATGCTTGTCTTATTTCTGAACATTTATAGACCCGACTGCTTTCGTAGATAACATTAGGACATATTGGAGTTTGTTACAGCTGTGTAAAGAGACCTTTAATGGATAAATCATTCTTTTTCATAACTAGCCGGCAAGAATATTCAAGACATGTCGGCATAATCAGAACCTCTTTCATAACCAAGCATATCTTAAATCAAATATTGCTTGAGGAACAGTTACAGATTCTAAATTAGCTATTCAGGAGAATCTCTTTAATCCATTTTTGAGGTCTTTTAACAAAAAGAGCATATCTAAATGTCAGTGAAATCTCTGTGAAGAATTGAATAATCTCGGCGCTTCAGGGGAAGGAACATGCTGAGATGAGCTGAATGCAGTCACTGAGATAAGATTGTCTCGGAAAACCAGGCTCCAGTTCAATGGGAAAACGTGCTTCATACGATCTCATTTGTCTTTTAACAGTATTATGATGAGTTTTTGCCAAAAAGAGTGCCCTGTCACCCCCTTTATACCTCTTACCTGTCAGAAAGTGCTCCAGGACTTTTTATATTCATCTTTTTATATTTTATTTATTATTGCATAATTTTATCTTGTACAGACATGAAATTAATTTATTTTATTTATTAATATTTATTGAGGTTATTTCTCTTATTCATATTCGTTTCGGCGGGTGTTTTTAAAGAAGTGTGTGTGGGAAGTTTGTTTTTATAAGAATGAGGTTTCATCTGTTAAAAATGTTTAATGTGTGAAACTTTTGTACGTGTTCTATCTGATATGCCCCCCCTCTTCTGTTGACATAAACAAAGCAGTGGAAGGTGATTGGTAGGAGACAGGAAAGAGGGAATGTATAATTGGTCAACATTGGTCAACAAATCCTATTTGTTAGGGGGGGTTTTAAAAAATCTGCTACCAATGGGAGGTGAGAACAGAGACCTGTTGGCCGTCAATAAAAGAGTTATTGCTACCAGGCTTCTGTAGTTTTTTTTATAAGACAAACACTGAAGATAAGTGGCTCTATGTGACAAAGGTTAAAATAAAAATTTACTTCACATACTTTTAAGTATTTAGATCTAAATCAAATAAAATGACATACAATTTAAATGTGTTTTAAATCTGCTTTAAAAACTTTAGTTTTCACTAGTCGTGTCGATCTTGCATTAAGTCATTAAATCATCCTATTTCCAAGTTGCTACTGTAACATTCCTTAAATTACCTGAATTTCACTGAGGAATTAAAATCATTTATCCTTTACTCACTGTCATGTAGTTACAAACCTGACTTTAAAGTCATTTTTTTGGACCGTCAAGTTGTGAATAATGTTTTGCTGTTCTTCACATACAGGTTTGACTATAACCATGAAAAATTGTGTCCATTACTAATATGAATAAACATCACTGCTCCGTAATAGCCTAAATTCAGACAGTCCAACAATAAGTCAATTTAACAAGTTAATGGCTTAACACTTATTTACCTGACTTACAGCGGGGTTTCTCAACTCTGGTCAAAAATAACAGCAACAATGAATAAAAAGACTTTCAGAAGAAAGCAAACAATTCTAAGATGTTAAACATCTGAGCTTATGTCTGTGGATGGTCGAGATCCTCGCTGTCACTACTGGAGAGTGGAACCTCTGCACTGATCTTTTGTAGTTTGGCTTGGTAATATCTCTTCTTGGCTCATGCAGCATTCTCCTTCTGTCTCACAGCTTTCCTCTTGAATAGCCACACATGCTATTGAAGCAGCAACAGGTTCATTGGCTGCTGATGTTCCAGCTTGAACAGTTCCAGTTCAGTGATATGCTGAGCTGTGGGTGCCCTGGGTAAATGTGAGATTGTGAGGTCACCTGGTCATTGGGCCACAACAGATGCTGTAAAAATGCGTCCAGCGTCCACCTGCTGCGCAAGAGGTCATAAACACACGTGTGCCGTCTGTAATTCAGCGGACAGAAAACAAAACTAAAGGACCTTTCAAAGAATCATAAGCAGATCATTTCTCCATCTTTGTCGAATTTATGAGACATTATGAGGTCTTCGCGAACTGGGTTCCATCTCGCAAGAATTTCAAATCACACACGTACAAGAGCGCTTTTGTTATATGCAAGAGAATTAACAAATAAAGACAAACTGCAAGAATTTAAAATTCCTCTAAGATAATAAATGCATGAGCAGATGGTAAATGATGCATTTCATTATATACACCCACTGGTTAACCAAAGCGCTAAACCTGAGCATCACACTAAAGGTTAATCTGAGCTGCGGTCTAGACTGGAGCATGAGCTTTCTGTTCTTAATCAATCTCTTATGCATTTACACATCAGTTTATGAAAAAACGATATTATATTATTTATGATATTATTGGCCCTACTTACATGCAATCATCAGTCTGAAGATATTATTCCAAAAAAAAAACACTTTGTACTCAACCCCCCCACATCCCTTTTCTACTTGGACATGGCACCCTTGTGTTCATCAAACAAGGAGCTGTCATTGAATATCGTTCATTAGCATCCATGGAAACTAATGCTATCGGACACATATTGAGAGAAGGGGTTCATGGACGGGGCATCCTCTGTGTGTGTCAAATTGGTAGTGTCACAAATGCTGGACCCTCATCAGCCCTTTGGGAAGTTCTTGTGACTGGAGGGGAGGATACTACAGTGTACTTGCCACTTGCTGTTTTAATGGACCACATCTCCAATATTTGCAAGTTGGCTGGCGTCAAATAAAGAGAGATTAATGAAAGGGAATGGATGACACCATAGATACCTCAAACTCTCTCTGCTGTAGTGTTCTCAGCAGGGGGCGGGCCCAACTGTAGTGTTACAGACTTCTGATTGGTCTGAATGAGCAGCAGGGTCAGCCAATCTGTCAGGTGACTCAGATAGCTGGCCATTGATTGGATGAGCAGTAGAAACGAAACCGACACAAGACTGTCAAAATGGATCCTGTGACCAGGTTTGTGTGTGCATGGCCTTACTTTTAATGTTTGCGAGTAGAGTTAGAATATGGATTAGAATGGTTGTAGTACTTTAAACTGCTTAGGTTAAGAAAACTCTTAATCGTTGTAATTGTAAAGATATTGTAACAAAGGTCTTAACATACAGGGTTTCTTGCAACCAGCTCTTGACCACTAGAGGTCAGACAATACTAAAGTATCCTTTTGCAGTGTAATTAAGCTCACTGTGGTGTTTTCTGGTGAAAAGATTGTAATTTGTTCATATCCATCTATGGCTGTGGTCCATGATGGGACAGAGTGTGTATTTCTAGACCTGAGCTGTAGTGACAGTATGTACAGTATGGTGACTTGGTTTTTGAGATTTAGAGTATATTCATTTGGAAAATAGAGTCATAAAATGCATTTCATGTTTTAAGATTAGTATTTATTATAATTATGTTGTAATTTTAGGTTGTTCAGTGTGACTGAGAAAAGTAGAAGGGTTGAGATGCTATGGGAGTGTGCTCAGTGTCGCCACCTACATGCTGGAGGATTCCATGTGCAAAGAGTGAGGAAATGCTGTTTATCAAATAATTTGACAAACATTTTGTGATGCCATGTTAAACAAACTTTATACACTTGTGTTCTCTCTTTCTCTCTTTCAGGCTTTTGTTGCTGTTCAGTGGCACTACAGATGGTTGTATATCTGTGTGGGATTTAACAGCAGTTTTGAACAGTAAGGCCAGTGTCAGCTGGCAGGCTGAGTCATACACACCCCAGACCATAAACATTTTTTTAATTAGAGTGATTATTTTTATTTTACTGTTGCGAGATTCATGTATGTGAAGAGGTGATGTTCTTGTTTGTGTGCTTGTTTGCTACAGTATAAGAATTCTAAAAGATTTGTATTTTCTGTATGCATTTGTTATGATGTGTTTATGCTTGATTATGTGTGTTGGATCTGTACTGCATTAAAAAATTGACATTATATGTTTTATTAGTCCATATCTAGTGGCTTTAAGAAAATTTGATATGCCAATGTGCTGTTTAAAGTCTAGCAGTTTTGCTAAGTTTAGGCTAATATTGATTTGCTCTGTGTTCTTTAGGTCTGTCTGCCCCATTCTTTTTCATACCTATCCACCAAAGTAGAGTCAATACTCTTGCCGTATCACAATAGAAAACCTTGTCTGATTGGCCAGTGGGGGAGATAATGGACAGCTGTCCATTAGACCAAGAACAGCAGGAGAATGGAGGCCTGTCTGTACAACTCTCTCATTGGTCAGTTCTCTTGGCACACTTTTCTCCTCTTACTGGGTTATGCTTGCTAAGCCCCTCCTTTTTGGCATCCACATCACCGGACCATATGTTTGTAGCGTGTGAGCAGTGACAGGCTCCACCCACAGCAGGTAATGTTCTTACACACTGCAGATGCTGCTGGGTTGGGGCGTGGTTAAGGGCTGGGCCAGAGGGAGGAGCCTGGGTGGTTGTTTGTGGGCAGCAGTTTCAGTTAACTTAAAGAGAGAATGAAACTGTTGACATGAGGAGAAAGATGAGAGAAGGAAAGTAATGTTTTCACATCGTTTTTTAAGGACGTGATGCTGGCTTAAATTCACATGATTTAGAAAAGATGCCAAAGAAATTTCATTGCAATGTTTGAATTTTCCAAATAACGTTTTTTTAATGTGAAAGTATTTGCTGTGTAATTTGGTGCTGAAAGTTAAATTTGCATGATGTATTTTGAAATGGCAGTCAAAAAAGTCCACGTTTTACCATTGAGAAGTTCGGACACGTTTCTAATAATAATGCAGACCTGATCTTTAGGATCTTTAATGATTAAAAACTTGATATTAGTTTAGTAAACAAATTGTATGAATAAATGTATTAATTTCTTTTCATTTTAAATGGATTTGGAGTTGGACCAGGTAGTACGGAAAAGAAGCCAGCGAGTGTCCAGAAAACATGAACTCCCACAAGACTGTTTGAAAAGCATCCCAGAAGTATCTCATGAGGATGGTGAATGACCAGAGTGTGCTGTGTGCTGGGCTTCTTTGAAGAAGATATAATATACAATAATTTTGATTTATTAAACAGTTTTTAGTAACCCTTCAAGTAAGGTTTCTTTTACATTGCTTAATATGAACTAACAAACAATACTTCTACAGCATTTATTAATCTTAGTTCCTGTTCATTTCAACTTTTAATAATACATACATTAAAATCAAAATTGTATTTATTAACATAAGAGAATGCACCAACGTAAACAAACAATGAACAATTATATTTGCATTAACTAACAAAAATTCTATAAAAATAAATTATAGGTGTGAATATATATATATATATATATATATATATATATATTAATTGTTAGTTTATGTTAGCTAAATGTATTAGTTATTATAAACAAATACAAAATTCTTATACCTCCATTTATGTTATTTTAGTTTTTAAGGCGTTATTATTGCTATTTTCTGCATTTCTTTGAATAATATCAAAGAATGAAGTTTTGATTAATGCCATATATATAATTTGCGCCTATGTGTGTGTGTTTGCGTGCATGTGTGTGAGGCCCACAACTTGATGGTGGACTCTTGTGTGTATAATATATCAGTGTTTCTCTGGGCTCCAGGCCAGCAGGTAAATATGCAGGTAAGTGATAGAGAGAGAGATAGAGAGAGAGAGAGAGAGAGAGAGAGAAAGAGAGCGAGAGAGAGGGTACACCGAGTGTTGGGGGGCTTTGGCTGTGTAACTAAGTATAAATATTTCACCTCCTTCTCCAGTTCCCTTTTGTTCATCATCTTAGCTGCTCGATGGCCAACCCCCTTAATCCACAGCAGAACGAATGAAAACCAGAGAGAGAAGGAAGAAAAAACACGAGAGAGAGATATTAGCTACAAAAGCCAGATTGGGGTTTACAGAATATAAAAGAGGATGTCATATTTTACATCTGTTTATTATTGTTATATGCAAAACTGGATTGAATGAATGTGAAAAGGAGTGACTCAATGTGAAGCAAAAAGATTCCTGTATAAAGCGGAAAGGATGAAGATTAATGTAAGTATGGAATAATTCTGGAAATGCCTAAAGCTGTCATACAGTAGGGTTCAAATGGGTTCAGATCCTGGGGGATGCTTGAACTTTCTAGGATAAAAGCCTTTGCAAAATGTAAATGTGTTCATAGAAAATGAGTCTTTGTCTGAAGAGAGCCACAGTGTGTACGTGTCCTGATCTTTGAGAAAAGTGTGTCACGATTCAGGGGAGCCCGTTAAAGAAGACGAGGCAAGAAGAACCGTAGGATGCCTCAAAAACAAAAGAAAATAGGTGCCGAAGTTGACAAGGTAAGGCTGACCACAATACTGTATTTACAAAAAGACCAATGCCCTAGAAATACACCTAAGTAGCATCTTAGTAACAGTCACGATTCCTGATTTGTTTGTGTTGACCATGCAGGCCAGTGGAGTGATGTCGTCGAGGGAAAGGCTTCCTCTGATTGGTTCATCAGGCGGCAGAACAGCAGGTAGTGTACAGTTAATACTGTGGTCTCCTGCAACTAACATCACACAATGTAGCACTACAACCTGCAGAAAAGTCAGTCAAACCTCAGATGTGCATTTTTAATTTTTTTTTTTTGTCCTTTTAAAATGTAAATTGCTGACAAAGTTAAGACTAAAGCGGTTGTTTGATTCCTTAGGCTCATAAATTGATGTACTGTCAATTACGCCATGGTTATTATAGTCCTTGTGCAGCATAACAGCTTAAAGTTATTTTATTCACAGACATTATTTTACTGATAAATTAAAAACTGTTATTTTTAAAACCATTAGAAATTCCAGAGGGAACCTAACCCAAATTAGCCTCTTTGTTGGCCTACAAACTGACATCATGCTTGACTCTATAGTGTATTATAATAGTGCTTTTTGTTATAATATTATTATAATAGTAGCTGATTTGACTGGATACCAGATGTGTAGACTGATTTAAAAGGCCACTGCATGTGATATAATGCCGATCCATTCTGTCGTGCGTGACATACAGTATAAAGTGTGTTTGCTCGGTCTTTGTTCCTCCTGTCCACACAATGTTACCTGAGCTCCTCAATAGACAATGCAAATACAAACAACAGGAAATTCAGGAGGTGGCAAATTAATTAGCTACTGTTGTCATAACATCGATCTTTGTGATGGAGCTTGTTAGGAGAGGAGATAATTGGAATTGAGCAAGTGTGTGAGAGAATGGAATTAGATCTGTATCCATCTTTACAGAACTCTGATTCTTAAACGTATTTATGTGTTCTGTTTATAGTAAGGCCTGCGCTATCCACTCCTCAGGGTCCCCCTCAAGTCAAGACAAGAAAACAAGGCCGCCCCTCCATCTCCTCTGCTGCCCCCCCCGAAAGCATGGCACCCTGGGAAGGCTCCTCCCACTCTGGGTCCTCCTTTGCCAGTTTCCCCCCTCCACTTTCCCCCCTTCCTCCTGCCCACTCCAATAAGCCAATCACAGCAGCAGAGGCCCACCCCCAACCACCCCCTCCTCAAATCAAAAATACACAACCAGAAAATGGGCAGAGTTCCAGGGTGAAACATAAGCCCCTCCCACCAAGACACCCCCCCAGACCTCCTCGTTTACCCCCTTTGAGGCAAGTCACAAATCTTAGCTTCTCTCGTAGCTTCACGTTTTCATTTTTTGAACTGCCGGGTCACCAGTCTGCACAGAGCCGTTCTGAAAGACTCAAAGATCTCGCTGTGCTTCTGAAGCAATTTCAGTACTGATGTTCAGAACTGAAAAAAAAAACATGGTAAATTTTAATCTAGTTCAATTTCATTTCCAAAATGCACGCAATAATACATGTTTAAAAAAATTCATACCAGATTTGAAAATTAATAGGATATGATGTCACACTAGGAGTAAATGTCGTTTGCTAGCCTGGATCATGGATTCATTTTTTGCTTTATATTCTGTTTGAGGTAGTTTCAGTGTGTAAAATGTTTTTAAAAAGGACAAAATTAGTGAGCGCAGATTAAGTCCTACTCAGAATCTCTCTCTCACCACCGCTCAATGTCAGAACTCATATGACTGCTATGGTGTCCCAGTTCCTTGCTTTGCAAAAAAATAAACACTCATCATGTTAATCTGGACTTTGTTTAAATTAGCTTAGAGTGATGGAAAATCCCCATATTTGGGTTGTTTGTTGTTTTTGTTGACTACTTTCCTTTTTTAGATGTAAATTAAATGTATATTTTGGGATTGTGTGGGTGTGAGTTTGTACAGACTTTTTTTTCTTAAGCTCATTAGTCATTGGTCAACACATTTTAAATTGGGTGGATTGTGGTGAGTGTTATATGAGGTCATACTATCCAAATTTAACCTTCAAATAACTGTAACAACCTGTGTTCTTGGGTTACACAGAAATAATATTGTAACAGAAATCATTTAATTCTCCACACAAGGTAAGAAGTCTCTTTATATCTTCAGGGTTCTTTTTGAGATCAGCAGTATTTTCTCTTTTATTGCACACTCAGTCACCTGTTCTCACGTGCTTCTGTTACAGACTTCTGGCAGGTGCAGGTATGAGCTTTGATGTGTTATCAACATTGCTGCTTATTACGTCTTTGCAGGCTTACAAAATCAAACCAATCTTGAGTGTTCATCAGACCTTTAACATGTATTGTAAAATGTAGTTTACACTAGTTTTGTAACAAAATACTTTTGCTTTGTGTGCTACCGTGTGCTTAAAGATTACAGTACTATACATAAAGATATGTTGAGTATTAACTTTAAATAATTCAGAAACTCATACTTATTGTTATAACATATTGCTTTAAAACCTGCTTATTGTTGAGTCTATTCATACAGACTAATAAAACATTTAAATACAATGATGGTTGTATCACCAGTGTGTACTGTACCACAGAAGACCAAAAGTTATTTGGATAACTATTGCATTATTAAACTGGCATATCTTCTTATCTTGGGTAATACAGCTCTGCCTACAACAACAAAAAAATCTGTAATTCTTACCTGGAGAAAATTATTCTCAAAAGCAAAAATAGCAACGGTTCTGTCTGCCAAAGCTGTCGCCCATGAGGTATTGTGTAATATGTTTTCTATCCTTATGAGTGGTATATTGAAATCTTTCAACCTTTGAACAGAGCAAAGCCAATTCACCAGTATGAGTCATTCATTAGACTGTTCTAACAATCAGACGAATGTGTCATTATTGTGAGTGTGAATTAGAGTTCTAAAATGTGAGAGTAGATAATTATGAGTAGATAATCAGAAAAGAGTTTTTTTCTCTGTGTTTGTTTGTAAGAATGGTAATGAGCGAGGGCTTTGTTCTAAGTTCAAGGCCGCATTACAGCAGTCTTCCACATAGGAAACAGTCACTCACCCTGTTTATTCCTATATTCCTATAATATCCTGTTATTATCCCAGGATATCCTGGGAAACACATATACATAAACAACCTTATTATACTTCAGTCTTTTACTTAAACAGATGGACAATCAAAGAGTTTCACAGAGTGAGAATTCTAACCCTAATCACATCTGGGTTGTGAATGAAGCTCAACTAGATACTCTGGGACAGCGCAATGGAAATGAGTCCCAGACTTTTTGGGGAAAATTGAAGACAGAACTCTGGTAAGTATTGGTGATTTGAGTATAGTAAGTTACTATATATGCTAGTGTACTGCTAGGAATTCAATTTTGAATAGGAAATGCATCAACATAGGAAAGAAAAATCTGTGCTATAAATATATTAATTCTTAATCTCTGTGTGTCAGGTGTTCGGTCCCGACGCTAAAGCGCTATTTCCTGTCTGTTGTTCCTCTCCTGTCATGGCTGCCACAATACTCACTCAGAGAATATGCAAGAGGAGATGTGATGTCAGGAATTAGTGTGGGAATCATGCACCTGCCACAAGGTTTGACAGTCACACACACACAAATGTATGAGCTGTAGCTTTAAACCTGATGCATCTGATTTACAATTGCATGATGTGCTGAAGAAGAATGGCCGCTATTAAATATAAGGAGTCCCTTTTGATTTTTATTGCTCTGTTTCTCTTCTATGACATGTTCAGGTCTATTATTTTCTGGCAGCCAATAATTTTCTTAGCACATTTCATAATGCCCTGTGGTTTCCACTTTGAGTGTGATAACACAGAGCCAAACCAGACAAATGAAGTGAATGTAATGACTAATTCTATTGTAGCTACAGAACACCAAGCACTCTTCTATACACAGATTGTTCATTTGTTGTTCAAATCTGTCTTGCTCTCTCTCTATAGGGATGGCTAATGCTCTGCTGGCTGGATTTCCTCCAGTTTTTGGTCTGTATACTTCCTTCTACCCTGTTCTTATCTATTTTATATTTGGAACATCCAAACACATATCTGTAGGTAAGCATACACACACACACACACATTGTATTTTCATGTTATATGGGGACATTTTTTTCATGTTATATGGGGACATGGGGACATTAGAAATGGTTTTTATACTGTACAAACACTGTACCAATATCTCCCTACACTAACCCTTCCCCCCAAACCTAACTATAAGAGAAAATCTCTCTTAGATTTTTAAAATAGATCATTCTGTTTCTTTATAAGCTTGTTTCTTCCTAGGGACAAAAGAATGTCCCCACAAGGTCAAACTTTACTGGTATTATTATACTTGTGGGGACATTTGGTTTCCATAAAGTAGTGAATAGCAGGACCACACACACACACATCTCTCACTCTTTTTCTTTTCTTTTTTTACACATTGCCATGCCACTTTTCTTGAAAAAATGTATATTTTAATATTATAAAATTAGAAATTATTGTGAATTATTATGTATGCATGTACATAAAAAGTGATGTCTAATCCATTAGAGTGAATTGGTCTGATTTAGAGCTGATTGGCTGATGATCTGTTTGATGCACAGGTACTTTCGCTGTCCTTTCCATCATGGTTGGTACGGTGACAGGTGATGCAGTGTTGCCAGGCAGCGGAGTGGAGCAAGATGAGAGTGAGGCAGAAAGCACTGGAGTTGCCTTAGCCGCTCAATTGACCCTTTTATGTGGATTGATCCAGGTTATACTATTTCTCTCTCTCTCTCTCTCTCTCTCTCTTTTACTCACACACACACACACACACACCTTACAGAACACACCTTATAGAAACTATATGAATGAGGAATGCTCATAAAAACAACAATACTAAAATATTGATATTTATTTACCCATCCCACTATGAATCTAAACAGAAGCCTGTTTCTGACATTAGATCATTATTTGAATGTTAACATAGCACCTTCCAAATAATAAGGGCACTTCAAATGTCCTCATAAGTCAGTTGTTGCTATATTTACAGCCAAAACCTATATACACAGAGAGTAAGTATTATGTGTCTGTGTGTGTGTGCAGATTCTGCTGTATGTTATGCGCTGTGGAGGGGTGTGTCGCTGGTTGTCTCAGCCATTGGTCAGTGGATATACTACAGCAGCTGCAGTCCATGTAACCGTTCACCAACTGCCTTTACTCATGGGCATCTCCATAGTCAAACACAGAGGTGTCTTCTCTGTAATCTGGGTGAGAATGAGCTCTGTGTGTTTTCATTTATGGGCTCTGGTCATCTCAGATACTGAATGTATGTGTATATATATGTGTGTGTGTGTGTGTGTCCTAGATATTTTCAAACATTGTGTCTGGAATGGGCAAAGTGTTGCCAGGGACACTTGTCGTTTCCATTATCTCTGTGGTGATATTAGTGGGCGGAAAGATGCTGAACTCATGCTGGAGCACTCGATTTCCCATTCCATGGGAGTTAATACTGGTGGGTACACACAAACACTTAAAGAGACAGTGCACCCTAAAATGATAATTCAGTCAGAACTGTAGTGTGTTGTTCCAAACCTCTATTTTTCTTCCTTTGTGTACAAAATGAATTATTTATATATGACAAGTCAATTTAAGAAAATGTTTTTTTGGATGTGTTTTTTTGCAATGATAGTTCTGTCTCTATGTTCTCAGATTATCTTTGCCACCCTGTCTTCAGTGCAGTTTGATTTGTCTGGTCGCTATGGAATACAGACCATTGGCCCCATACCAACTGGGTCAGCAGAGTGTGGATTTTTATTAAAATATAAGTTAGCGGAAAGCATTTTGATTTAAAACTATTTTCTCTGTTTCTCAGTCTTTCACCTCCCTCCCTTCCGCCATTTTCCTTCTCTCAGGAGATCTTTTGGTCTGCTCTTGCGCTTGCAGTGGTGGGCTATGGTTTTCAAGCTTCAATGGGTATGATGTTTGCTCATAAACATGGGTACCCCTTTGACAGCAACCAGGTAACAAATAACGCTTTGGTACCACACATGACAAATTATATTATATTACTATTACAATTATATGAACTATTATTAACTTTTATTATTATTAACTATTAACTGTTATTATAATAGTGTTATCTGAGTTTCATTCCATGCTTAAAACTGCTTACAGTAGCTTTAAGCATTGATAAAAGTTGCTCACAAAGCAACATATACGCTGCTTCTAATAAATGATATCTCCCTACTGTAGGAGTTGTTGGCCATGGGTCTGTGTAACTCGGTTGGAGGGGTGTTTCAGTGCTTTCCAGTAAGCGGCTCCATATCTCGTAGCATGGTGCAGGAGAGCACAGGTGGAAAAACTCAGGTAGTAACACCTGCATTCATTCTAGTGAAGGACTGTATTACATTAGCAGAATATAATACTGCAAGTGAATTATCAATTTGTTATTAAGTAAAATATGAAGACACATGAAGACAAGGTCATTAACATCTTCTGTCATTCTTATTGACAAAGGGTGATAAGAAACTTCAAGAATATATTTTAATGCAATAACATTCTCTCACTCGCTACCAAAGGTGCCAAATCTCACTTCATAAAACCACACAGATGGTTTAAGTGCTTTAAAGTGGTTTTATAAAGTATCTTTGTGCATGTTACAGACAGTCTTGGCTGTCATTATTTTGGTGAATCTGCAAGGGGTGTTTGTGCAAGTGAAGAATGTACCTAAACTCTGGAAAACAGATCGGCTGGACCTGGTGAGGGCAAATTATGCATCTTAACGTGACCTTGATCTTAATTGTTGACCGTGCTCCTGCATTCTTAATAATCAATTATTAACAATGCAGGTTAACCCATTAACACGGCTAACCTACCGAAATCACATTACATCCATCCATCCATTTAGAATGGTTTTCCTAAGTGGGAAATGCTTTCAGATAAACATCCCCTTTTGGTTCCAGAGCAACATTCCTATCAGCCAATCAGTGCTCTCTGATTGTGAGAATGGTTAGGGTAGGGTTAGGATAACACCAAAAGGACGTTGGTCCAGAGAAAAGCATTGTATCAGTCAATGGTTTTACTGGAGTTCCATGAATGCCTTGCATCCAGGGTGTTTCCTGTGTGTTTTTCTCCACTGAGGCTGCAGGTTGTGTGGGTGGTGACTCTGCTCAGTGCTCTGGTGTTTAACCTGGACTTTGGGCTTGGTGTCTCAATTGCATTTTCTCTCTTTACCATTGTCCTCAGGACACAGCAGTGAGTTATTTGCATAATTGCCTGATATTTACCTGTCTTGCTTTCACTTCACTTTCATACAAATTTTTATG
>JAZGTJ010000014.1:101962-191689 GCA_036877575.1 Botia almorhae
CCCCCACCCCCCTCTTTGTAAATCTCACAGACCCAAATCTGCTGTTCTTGGGCATATTGCTGGCACAGACTGCTATAGAGACCTGCAGAAATACTCAAAGGTAAAACATTTACACACCTACACATGAACTTGATGGAGAAAAACAGATTATACCAAGCTAAGGTTGTGAAGCTGGTCAGCCAGTATAACCTGTGTTTTAGAACATAGTTAACTAGCGCAACCAAAATGGTCTGTCAAGTATATCCGAGTTGATCTCTGCTCCACCAGTTGGTGGTCAGCCCTGTCTTTCCTGGACTAGCTATTGACTACCCAGCTAACAGGGAACGTTAGTGGAAGTGGTTAGTGGAACATTTTAAATACATTAAAGAATTTAAAAATGTTTGAAAAATGTTCTTATAACCAAGCAATAACATTAATATAACATCTATAAAACTGGTTGTTTTGACCATTCCTAGAACTTTAAAAATAACATTTTAAATGTTTTTGTAGCTTAATACAAACGTTACGGAAACATTCTTACAACTAAACATCCACCATCAGAAGCTGGTTCAGGCTGAATGTTTTAGCATTGAAACATACATTCACACATGATTTCTGTGGTGTCAGGCACAGCAGATCCCCGGTATTACCATTTTCTCCTGCTGTAATCCGCTTTACTACGCCAATGCAGACCAGACCTTTACATCACTCAAACAGGTACAACCTCCATTACAGCTCTTAATACATTAGCATATGTATATTTACAGTTTGTCTTCATATATGCAGGCAGTGTGTAGAGGTATGGAGGAGAATCCTGCAGGAAGTTCTGCACAGCAGAACCCTCAGCACTGTGTGGTTCTAGAGCTCAGTGGAGTCACCTTCATGGACTCAGTGGCCTTCTGCTCACTCAAAGCAGTTAGTGGAATACAAACACAATCACATACGCCATGTAGAAGTGTTGATGTTTTAAAGAGGATGAACAGCAATACATAACCTGTTACTGACTCTCTCTCTTAATCACTAACTAATGAGCAGCAGTTTATACTTTGCATGCTGCTGTGCTCGTGTTTGTATGCAGATCTGTGTCTCACCAGTGTCTCTGGTTGTAGGTGATTCAGCAATTTGGGAACACGCAGATCACTGTTCTCTGCGCTGCATGTCCAGGTTACATACACACACACTCGCTAATGGTGAACGTGATTCTCAAAGAAAGGAGATGTTCCTAAATATCCTTGTTGGTCCTGGAACAACATTTATATTAACCAATTCGTTTTAAGGCTAGGTTTAAGGATAATGTTTAGATTATAGTATGATGCATTTTAAATAACGCTTAGTTTAGAATTGGGGTAGCAATGTTGTTCCTGGAGCAACAAAGAATTGTATTTAATCTAGCAAAAATAACCAAGACCTTGATCACACAGATACTTGTTTTATTAATGTGTTTTTTTATAATGTTGTATGTACTGTCTCTTATGCATCTTTAGATGATCTACTGTCTCAGATGAGGAATCATGATTTAGTTCCAGAATTTCTCTCTCTCTCTTCATTTTACCCCTCAGTGCACCATGCAGTGCTGGACTTCCAGGTGTGTGTAAGTTTAAAAGCTGTACTGTGTCTCCCTATTATTATTATTTTTTGTATGGCACCGTTGTAAATCTTTTACTGTGTAATTTAATAGGCTCAGGTTTTATTCCATTCTAATATAATTATGCATCTATTTTCAGAACACAGGCACAGATGCCACTGAGCTGTGACATTTATCAGCACTTCACTTCATACTGGCCTCATATCAGCAGAATATTTAACTTTAAAAGTGACCCTTGAACAAGAATTGTTTACAAAATCCACATAAATTGATTTGAAATAAACCATTAAGGCTTATTTTTTTATAAAACAATGACAAAAGGACGCCAGTTTAGTGAATAATTAAATGTATAATTTGTTCTGCTAAGTAATATTTTGTATAGATACAAACAGGTGTTTGTATATTAGATATTTTACAATGGCATTAAAAAGTTTGTTCAATTAGATTTTAAAGCTGTAACTGTTTAATAACATATTTCATTTTGGCAACATGACCATTTTTATAGTTATAAAAAGAGTATTTGCTTTATTTTATCATTGATTCTCCAAATATGGACATCCTCAAATTACCTCAAAATTATTAGATCACTTTTGGGGACATATATTCCCCAAATTATAGCTACATACTGTACATGCTGAACAAAACCAGGGTCTTTAATGGCCAGAGAAAGCTTTAATTATCTCAGTAGTATGGTTATGATTACAACGCAAAAGTAGACTATTTGAAAGCTGCCATCTTTGCTTAAGGGCATTTGTGCAGCCAGTTTGACAGTTTGTGTGTAAATGCCATGTTACCAAACTTTAGGAAAATTATGTCAAGACAGTTGTGATTGGCTGATGGCACCACTGGAACACCCACTTCTTCACTAACTACATTTACATTTATGCATTTGACAGATGTTTTTATTCAAAGAGGCTTATTCAAACTATTAAATTATTCAAAAGTGCATTCAAATTATACAATTTCTCAGTACATGTGTTCCCTGGGAATCAAACCTTTGCGCTGCAAACTCAATGCTCTACCAGTTGAGCTACAGGAACTCTCTATTATGCTTAACTCTTTATTACATTACATTATACTTAGCTGTTCCACCAAGGGCAGCAGATGTCATATACATTTATGATATATTATTTTGTTCATAATTCTCAGCAACTTTTCAAAGGCCATTAATAGAGAAAGATGCTTTTCGGGTCCAGATGGTATAATTATCACATCAAGCAGCATGCCATGCTATTCAGCCAAATCTTGTCTTGTACATATAGCCTGTCTTCTCTTCATGAGTGTAATTTGTGTTTAGTGTCCCCTAGTGGTAGGGAGTATCACTTCACTTTATGCTAGTGACATTCTCGTTCCTTCTCTCACTTTTTAATTGCTTTGGAAAACAAACGTTGGTACTGTAGTTGTAAGCAGTGTAGCCATCATTGGTTAGTGCCTTGATGACACAGAGAATTTTGATTCCTGTTGAGCTCATTGCTGTGAGTTCAGTCAGTGACTTTAATCAGTAACACACACACACACACACACACACACATTGTGGGGAGTAACTGAAAATGTTTTAACATTTCACTGACATCAGTCCATATATATATATACATATATATATATATATAGATTTTTGAACGACAAGATGGTGAGTAAATGATGATAGAATTTTTAGTACTCCTTTAACTTAACTTAAACTTTAATACTTATAGAACTATTAGGAAGTGTCATCAATTTTAAATTAAAGCTTTTATTTTGTTTGCATGTGCAGATTAGTATAGCCATTGTGTTGTCATGTTTGATCTAAAGAACCAAAAATAAGTACAAAGTGGAAGCAGTTGGAGAAATACCATCAGGGTGAGATTAACAGCACAACATAACACATTACAGCTGTATGTCACAAAAAGTTCATTTTCTGTCTTCCTCTTGCTTTCTAGTCAGCAGGCTCTGGTGCTGCCTGCTGTCTCGCTGCTGGGGTCGACGATTGGTGATGCTTTCACTCTGGCTGTTGTTGGTTATGACATTGCTATCACACTCTGGAGAATTTTCGCTCTGAAATATGACTACACAGTTGACAGCACTTTTATATTGAATTTACAATCTGAATCAACCATTGTATGGGTATGTATAAGATGTCCATACCAAACTGAATCTGGAAATCTATCTGTTGTTTTCACACATATTTGATGCATTTGTAAAAATGACATAAAGGTGTTTTGTTTATGTTTGTGTGTAAGTAAGTTGTGTTTCTTTAGGCAGTGCTGGCTGCAATTATCTATGTAAACCAGCATGGCATAATAAAGCAGTTTGGAGACATTTGTGCTCTCTGGAGGACCAAAAGAGTGGATATGGTGCGAAAGAGAGATTGAAAGAAGGAAGGAGTTTAAGAGAGCCAAGCTTATGCAACACAATAAAAATACACAGGAGAAATTATTCATAAGAAAGAATATTAAAACATCCAACAAAATATTCACATAAGCCTAATCGCCCTTACAATCAACATGTAAATTATTTTACTGTGTATGGGAGAGAGAGAAAATTTGTGGGTGATCACTGTTTATTTAATCCTTATATGGGACTTTCTGCCTGTGTTGCCTTCCTCATCCTCATTGTCGTCTTCAGAACCCAGCTGTGAGTGTCAAACCCTTCAAAAACCCCCAAAACCCTAAACTTATTAATACACAATAAACCTTACACCATACTCCTTAAATCATTCACATCCTAAACCCTGACTGACTCCTTAAACCTCAAACACATTTGCATGCTTTCCAATGTATTTACATACTTAAATGTTTACAATCTAGCACTGTTATAGAGCAGGAAAACAGAGTCTGTCTGGTTTCCAGCTGCACCTCCTGCTTCAGTGTGCTCTGTTTAAGATCCTAAGAGAAGCTTTGTCATATTATGTTTCCCTTTTGAGTTCCATAAGCTTGTCCATATGTACCATCGGCTCTGTGGCTGAAATCAAATCCCTGTTCTTGACAGCATCACACATTTTTTTAGCAGTTTGTATATAAACTTCCCTCCATCTGTTCCTTTCTTATTTCCACTCCTTTCTGTAACCTCTCTACCTGTTTCTTCTCTTCACCAGACAAAAATACTCCCTCCTCAGCCAGATTTTTGGCACTGACATCTACAACCAATCGAGGACAACAATCAGGTGACCATGACAACACTGCACACACTTTAACATTTAACATTTATTAAAACAGTTCCGACTCTAAATTCACATTGGCGGTGTGTCATTTGAAGCCTTAAAATGACTATAAACACACCTGGCAGAGCACACACTGTATTGATTCCTCAAACATGCTGCCTAGCAACCGCAAACAGCATTCAGTTTGCAAAAAGAACTAAATCGCATGGTAAGTGAATTGCTTATTTAGATTGTTAATAGTAACAAATAAGTAAACTGCTTATTAAACATTGCCGACTTTCATTGCATTGCTGTTGATGCCGTTTTATAAAAGCAACAAGCCATGTGATGTTCATAACAATTATTGTTGACTTGCATTAAAATCACATTGGCAGGTCTTGCAGCTTGTGCAGTGGAACTGAGGTGCTGTTGTCCCCTGTTACTATATGAAACAGGCTATCGCTCCAAAAACCTGATTTACAACATTTTTCTGAAACACACCTGCTCTGTACTGCACATAACTGCATAGACACAAAACAATTGTGTTTTGTAAGACTTTGGTTTTGCGTCATTCTCTGCTGGAATGCATTGAAGAATTGATCTTGACATGAAGGAATGCTCATTACTTTTTATGTCATTGTGATAGATGCTGTTTTTACAGTTCTTGCTGTAAGTAGGTGGTGTTTGTTTTGCGTGTATAACAAAAGGTGTTGTAAGAGAGACCTGGTTTTATTTTTAAATGTGTAAATGTGATGCATCTTTTAACAATAAGATATTGTTAAGTATTGAGTAAATTACTTGTTATGTTTAGTTAATTTGTCAGGTACTTTGTAACTAAATGCTTAAGTTTATTACTAAAAGTTTTATATTTAGAATTTGCAATTATGAATTATACAAATTATAATACTCTTCCTTTAGACCTTCAAAGGACTTTATTAAGTACTTAAATCTTTCTTTATATTAAACAGATTTTTTTCAATTGTACTGAGCTAATAAACCAAATGCCAAATGCATGTAATGTTATGAACAATTACATTTTATTAAATAAAATACACCAAAATGTACTGAAACATCAACTCTCGATAAAATTAAGTTTAACTATTTCAGATAATAGGTTTCAGGATCAAGTTTAAGATCTGGTTCGAGCTATAACACATTATATTTAATTTGGTTCACTTATATTTGTTATTAACTGGAAACTAACTTTTTAATACTGTATTATTTCTTTATATTCCGTAATGCTAAGTATGACTGCACATTTG
Source organism: Botia almorhae (assembly GCA_036877575.1). Classification (NCBI taxonomy): domain Eukaryota; kingdom Metazoa; phylum Chordata; class Actinopteri; order Cypriniformes; family Botiidae; genus Botia; species Botia almorhae. The sequence continues at coordinate 107,907 of JAZGTJ010000014.1, forward strand.
ATGCAATTCTCATTTTTAATATAAGTATACTTTCTCTGTACTGTAAACACCCCTGCAGGTGAAGAAGATTCCTGGTCTAGGGATTTTCCGCTCATCCACACTGTACCAACACTGAAATGTACACAGACGCACTCCACGGGAAGGTCCATACACGCTCACTCACATAAATGCATTCATTCACACATACACATACATAAAGAGCATTTACAAAACATTACACAAGCTGCAATTACAGCTAAGCAGGTCGTAATCTCAAACGTGCAGACTACAGCTGAGGTCACATAAACATTCATTATGAGATCAGACCAAACAACCTACATGTACATACAACACATGCTTACATAATCCAAATTATTCCATGTCTGGATATTAATAGGGTATAAATAAACATGGGTGGTTGTGTGCAGACTGGGGTGGATGTGGCTAAACTTCTCAAACACAAGAAGAAATCAAAAAGCAAAAAGACAAAAAGAAGTGTGAGTAAGAACTTTTTCTTTTATGATGTCTGGAATCCCCACCAAAAAAATGATCTAGCAGCAGAGACAGACATGTTTGTCATCACAAGTATTACAGTAGTAATCTCACCTTTTTAATTTACTTGCTCTCTTCTCAGGGGGTGTGGTAGAGAGTATGGAGAACAGCAATTTTTTGATGATGCTGCCAGGAAGTAATGAGTATTTCTCTGAAACATGCAAATAAACAAATTGTTTTTTTCTTTTTATGCAGGTCATGCATGATACGGAACTCTTAACACACGTTTCTTATTTCTGTGGTGAGACTGTTCAATGCTAAAGAGAAGAGTGTTACATTATTTCTACTATGATAAATTATCAGTTACCTTAGCTCTAATCTAATTCAGCTTTTTCCTTTTTAAATCAGTTTTAGCCTGAGAATGAAATGTTTTGTGATATTTTTTGTTTATATTTAAATCAAATCTATTTTTTCTAAGAGTTAATTTCCTGGGTATTTCATAGGATTCAGACAATGGTGTAAACGTGGGTCTTCGTAAAAAAACCTTTACGAAGATTCTTCTTTTATTTGTTTTCGTTTAAATTTCTTTTGCTCACTTAGTCTAGTTGTGCAAGCACTGGTGAGCTTGTAGAGATGCAGCAGTATTGCCAGAGGAGAACTGGTTCTCCTGGCTGGGCCTGTTTTTGTTTTTTGTCTCCTTTTGGAGTTTTTTTCCTCGCCACTGTTGGCTGCAGCTCCTCTGCCCTTGTACTACCCGTCAGGAGGCTGCTGTAATCAGCTTTAATTTTGCACTTATTATTAATATTTTAATTTTTATCTGTTCGTACCCAATATATGACCGTATAGCCTGCATAATACATTACCTGGGTTTCTCCTACCTTGTTTTCTCTGTGTCTGTCTGTGTGTGCTGTGTACTCTGCTTTAAAGATATCATTCATGTACAGCTGCTTTAAAACATTGAAAATTTGTAAAAAGCGCTATATAAATAAAGTTGACTTGACCTGACTTGACTTCGTATCCACCCATACAAAGTTAACACATAATACAAACTGGTCTGAGCACTCCAGCCTAATTCCAAGAACTGTGTGTGTACAGATCACAATTCACAACATTTAATATGTTTTGACTCACACAAGATCTTATTCTTTCAAACGCTCCAGCTCTGCAAGTGACAAACATTATGCGACGCCAGTTTAGAACACACTTTAAGTAGCAGACTACTTTTAATCGGTATAAGTCATATATTAATGTAAACAAATATTTTTTTTATAAATGTAAACAAAACCACCATCCTCAAGGGGTAAATCGAGTACCGTGCCTAAACTTAAACACTGTGTAATAGACGGGCAATTAACATGCAAAGATAAATGTGTTTATCCATTTCAGGTGTATAACGAATTAAAAAACGAAACGGAGAGAGAAAGGAGGGAGTGTAAAAGGGTTTGTGTGCGTGTGTTTGTGCTGTCGGTTTCTTACACAGCTCTCCTTTCATTCTCCACCCATTCAGCATCTGTGGGGCGCGCGCATCAGTACAGAGCCCAGTGCGGAGAAACAGCAGCAGAGTGCGCGTCGCTGTGTACAACAGACTCCGGTACCGGACCGTTAACTCACAAAGTTGGTTTTATTACTATTTCATCCAGCATTCTGTCTGTACCAGGTTCAGGTAAGTGGCTTGATGGATTGGTTCTTCTTTGATACTAAACGCTTTTATTTCCTAATATAATTAGGAAAATCATTTTTACATTTTAATTGTGTGCCAGATACCCGTACTGAGTTACGAGAATTAACACTTCCGAAATCAACTATATTTTTATTGTTGTAGATACGTTAAAATGTTTTTCATTGTTCAATAGTTTTAAAAGTATAAACGTAAACCCCTCTCTTTGTTGTACACGAATAACAACATAATATAACAAACAGACATTCAACTTTCAGAGTTAAAGTATGAGGGCATCTAAACGTGTGTTGACTGTACCATGCAATATGTTCCATTGAGATATTTTAACGGTGTCTGTAACGGTGTAATGGATGTGTTTAGATGTGTAGAGTCAAGAGTGTTGGCTTCTTTATCGACCTTAATACGTACAACATGAATTGGCAGGTCGATGGATCGGCAGCTGCCGTCATATATCTTTCCTGACAGTCAATTACCAACAGTCCCGCAGTGTGCGCGTGCGTTTTTGCTTCTGTCTTTAGAAACCATGATGACAGTAGATTTTCTTAACCATTGGTCCAATACGGCTTAACGCGTGCGTGTGATCGTATATTTGTGTTGGAGAGGTCAGGACATCCAATGTTTCCTCTCTGGCCCCCCTGACGTCAGCGGCTGTCACTGAAAACATTCTGCCGGTCGCTGAGCGGTGCGCTGTATTAGATGAATGGAATAACAGCAATGCATGCAGTAGCCACCTGCTTGTTAGCCGCCGCTGTTTCCTATTGGTACAGCAATGAGCTTCTGACAGCTCTCCGTTATTTTATTTCAGACTCAACCCTCGACGGGGACATGCCGGAACCCGAGGGAACCCGTCGGTCACCGCAAGGTGTCCCCTACACGGACCTGCGGCACATCGTCAATGCCGACGGACTGCACTTGTTTTGCCGTTACTGGGAGCCCGACGGTCCGCCGAAGTAAGTGCGAGACAGAAATCAGTATATATTTATGTCTAATAAATAAACAAACATTAGGTCTGGCCTCTTGGGACAAAGCGAGCTGTGCTTTTGTTAAAGCCTCCGGTAGAGAACGTCACGCGGGGCTGATAGCATTAAATGTTTCCTCACGGAGCTTGTTTGTAACCTACTTTCAAGAGCCTGGGTTTTATACTAGAACTGCTTTAAAACTATGCAAGCATTCACAACTAGTTACAAAGCCACATACAAGCAGTTTAATTTCATAATACCAATGACTTTGACAGTGTGTGGTTTTCTGTAGAGGTTCCCCTTGATCAGATTACAGACGCTCGGCACTCTCACGTGATGTTGAGTCTGTTAGGGAAAGATAAAGAAACGAGTGTGTATTTAACTGATATACAATTTATAATATACAGACAGTACTTACATACACTCACAATGGTTTTACAGTGATCCAATAGCAGTTTACAGCGAGTTCACTACACAGTTAATTACTAGCTGGTTAACTTAAATGAGAAAGGGGCCCAGTCAGTGTCTGTGTGCAGAATGTGCTCTTCATTCTCCAACGGAATGTCTTGTGTTTTTTTTAGAATAAAAGTTTAAAGACCCTGCTCATGGACCCTTAGGACCACATATGCACATTCTCACAGTCTGCTATTATATTCCACTCTGTATGTCATACGTTTGTGTGAGAACTGTTTCTTCTGAGCAATTATTAAAATAGGTCACCTTTCTCAGCATGTGGTTTTGTCATACGTTTCTTCAGATCTAATCACACACAGCTACACATGCACACGCTTACTCAGACAGTCAGTGCATGTAAGTTTTCATGTGTGTTCTTGATTATCACTCTAACTCTCTCTATTTCTCTATGCTTCCTGTCACAGAGCTGTTGTTTTGCCATCAGCTATTCTCCATGAAGTGGCCCGAACGAGGCCCAGGGAGCATGCCGTTACCATAGTTACCACCTCTTCCCCTCTCTCTGACTAATTTGATCTCAAGTGCTTGTCAACAAGTGTTTGTGTGTATTCATAAATGTGTGTGAGATAAGAGTGTGTATGTATAAATGCATACATGTACACGTGTATGTACATATATAATAGTTTAAGAACGCACCAGTACACCACAAACAGTGTAATCCTCAGTTAAAGGCTATATTTCTGGCTTGGCATCAGTTAGATCTAACATCTTTCATGTGACTGAACAGGGAAGATTCAGAGCAGCTAACTTGAAAGCCAGTGCAGTGTGATGAGAATGCTCATGAGGGCACACATAGCAGAGATGTTTATATCAAACACATGAAGGAAAGCCACCAGGATTCTCTAGTTCTGCAGTTTGTTATTCTGTTTATGTTGAAATATTCAGGCTGCAGTTTGATCAGTGGAAGTTTCTGTGGGGATGTTTACTGGCGTTTTATGTCTTATTCAGAAACAGTCCCTCAAAATTCATCTTATGGCTGTAGTGCTTGAACATTTCTTGATGTTATGCAAAAAAACAAAAAACAAAATTCATTATTCAGAGGGTTTTATGTAACATCATCGGAATGTGGGCAGTTACCCAAATTCTAATTCCACCTGTACTTCAGACATTCAAAATATGCTTTACAGTCTAAATGACTGTATCTGAAAAAAAACAGAACCGAAATGAGTGTCAGGTGACATCTACACCAAACCAACCTTTCTGAGTAAATATGAACAACAATGTTGTCTGATGGAGGTTGAACAGTAAGGAGAAAAGAATGGTATGACAGACATGAAGGGTTGAGGCTGTGAAACAAATTATTTACCAGTCCAGAATTTAGATTCATATATAACAGGCACTTTTAGCTACTACTAATTAGCTCTGTTGAAATACATAACATCGTCTCAAACAATTTCCTTTTTAATCACTAACAAGTACATGTCCAGTGCTGCTGCTGTCACATTAGCCCACCAGAGAGACAGGAAGTGGGTGAAAGTTGAAAAGCCCACAGTAGCTCATTGTATGACCCCTGTAATGATTGACAGATCGCTTAATAGATAATCTGAGCATTGAACCCAAGAATAGTGGCACACACACATCCACACACAGTCTGCCTGCTAAAGTGGGTCATACTGGTCAGGCTGGTTCATTTTCCTATGCTTTGTGACATTTAGAGAATTCCTTTACCATACATGGATATTTATAAAGCTCTCAGTTCGATGTCAAATGCACACACACACATACTGTACACACAGACTTTATTTACCTTTGATATGTCCTTGATTCTTAGCTTTGTATTTTTTCTTTAGGGTCAATTTTTGGAATTCCTTAAACGCTTGCACCCGGACAAACACACAGCAGTCTGTCTGCTTTGCACTCATCATTCCCAGAGTTCAAAGATTAAAGCTTTTTGATCTGAGGATAATCATAACCACACATCTTGTTACCATTAACAGGTCACTTGAGTTCCTTTAAAGTATTTAGTAAATAGGTTTGTGCGTAAAAAAAAGAGAGAGGGATAGAATGAGGAAAACAGATTTGCAGATTTTGCACATGGAAGTAAATACACTTAAAAGGATAGGTCACCCAAAAATAAAATGTTAACATTTTCTCACCATGTTCTTCCAGACACGTGACATTCTATCTTATGCCAAAAAAGGATTCTTTAGGCAGAGTGTTAGGGACTGAAAGCCTTAGTCACAACTCACTTTATTGTATGAAAAAAGCGACATTGTTGGGTGAACATTTTCAGATGAACTACCCCTTTAAGGATTGAACGCACTGTCAGTCCTCTGACCATGTGCGGCCTTTTATGCATTTACAAAGACTCTTTGTCCCTTGTTGTCACTGAACAAATTGGCTTGAGTTTGGGCCCAATATATCTGGATTCACTTTTACTCCATTTCTGTCATATTTTCACTGGGTTTCAGTGTGTATGCTACTAATGAGTGTATTTTCATATTCTCATGTGAATGTGTTAGTATTTATTTGTGTATTTGTCAATAATGATAAGTTCAAGTTAAATAAGCATCTCTTTGTCAGGGCGCTGGTGTTTGTTGCCCATGGAGCAGGAGAGCATTGTGGGGGATATTCTGATATTGCTCACAGTCTGATCCAGCATGGCATGCTGGTGTTCGCCCACGACCACGGTGAGTGACAGACTCCTAATCAATTAGATCAGATCCACAACACACGTCATCCAATCACAGATTTGTCGGGTAGCAACAGTGCAGCAATGTTTTGGGTGTTGTAGGAGGGCGTGTTGTAAATGACTGTGCAGTGAAAAAACGCATTTACGCCCACATTTGATTCCAGGTAATCCGATCACCTTGTTTTCTCGACATTTATAACAGATGTTGTGGGCTTGCTGTCCTGTGTTGAGAGTGGGGGATAGAATTTGGTAACGTGAAAGAAATTACAAAAAATGTAACGACTAGAGAATATAGAATATAGCAGGTGCTATGTGTACAGAATGTTAAAGACATTTCGTGGCAGTGCCATGGTAACTAATGATTCATACAGAGAAACAGCAATCTGCATTGTGATTAGCAGTTGGGGTTGTGTGATTTGACTGTCTAGATTCTTACTGTGAGTAACTGGCTCTATTGAAATGCATCAAACAGAAACCATTACGCAGCCAGATTCTTTCTCCCTCTTAATCTCTTAATCTCTTTCTGTCTCTCTCCTCTTCTCACATACTGTCTAAGCACATCAGTATCTCTGTTATTGCCATATGTACTACTAGACCATGTGAATGTTGGCGTATTTCTATAAACATAAATGGACCATTGTATTCTATTATATTCGGTTGTGTTTTATTCTGTTCAGTTTGCTTCTTCATTCATTTTGTTTATAATAATTGCTTGATTAAATCCCTGTCAATCATATCCACAGATTTCCTGTGCTCTTGTCTGGCATGGTATTGTGATTGACAGGCCTTTTAGCTGCTCTCTTGTCTGTATAAAAGGAGAGCAAAATTGCAGAGACATTGAAGAGGGGAAAGATTTCTGAGTATAATTCTCTCTCTCTCTCTGTCTCACTCTCTCTCTCTCTCTCTCTCTCTCTCTCTGTCTCTCAGTTGGTCATGGGCAGAGTGAAGGTGAGAGAATGAACATTGAAAACTTTCAGATTTACATCAGAGACTCCCTTCAGCACATTGACATCATGAAGGGGCGGTACCCCAATCTGCCAGTCTTCATCATTGGCCACTCAATGGTAAAATACTCGCCACATATTTTTCCACAAACACACAGATGAAACACGCTCACTCACTCTCTGTCTGTCTCTCCCCTTTTCCCTTCAACCGTCAGTTTGAGTTTTGTGTGTAAGTGTGTGCATTCATGTGAGTGTGTATGCCAGGTGACGTGTGTGTAAATGTACTACATATATATTTGCATATTTCATACATAAATATTAACATTCTTCATGAGTAACAGACACTCATGAAGTTGTTCAAACAAGAATATGATAATATTTAATTGCTGTGAAACATTTATACTAACAACCAAGCCTCCCTATTTAATAACTATATTCAAAGCCGACCGAAATTGTTGATAAAACGAGTAAACTTTCTATTTTAATCTGTCAGTGATTCATAGGTTGGAGACCACACGAAAAACTTGTTTACTTCCATTTTGTTACATTTCCAATTTCGGTGTGTTAAAACTCCATCATTGCTTGAGTGAATATAAGCAAATTGCCAGATGGAGGCTCTTCACTTTTGATTTAATCAGCTATAAATAAACCAAGCCAGCTGCATATTTACACAGCCAAAGGATGTTCCATAAACCATATATACTTAGGATGTATATATGGATGTGTGGACCTGTATGTGTCTGTGCTGCATCTCTTGTGATGGTGATGTTTCTGAGATATGTATACGCTATAAATGTATGTATGTGTGTTCAGGGAAAATCAGAGTACCCAGTCATTTCACACTACTTATACCCATAATGCACCTCTCTCCAGTTCCAGAATAGTGAGATGACTCTGAATTTTGCTCTCATTCTCTCTCTCTCTCTCTCTCTCTCACTCTGAGCTAGTATCTTATGTAATGTCAAGCAGTTTATATAACCTCAGTCATAAGTCTTCCATAAGTTATCATAACAATGCAGTCCATATTCCCTATAGACGTGTAGGAATGCGTGTGCGTGTGTATGTAAGATATGGAAAATTAAATGACTTCCTAAAGAATGTTTAGGTCATTTACTTCCCCCTCCCTCCCTTTGACGATTTCATATTGTGTTTAAAACCTTGGGGTTGTCCTCATTTGTAAACATGCTATACAAATATAGTACATGGTTTTTTAAATTATTTTTTTAATGCAGAAAGAACATTTCTGTTAATGTTAGGGTTAGGTTATATTGGTTATAACTAGTTGTGTATAAAAACAATAGAAATAGAACGTATGAAAAATAAAACAAATAGAACGTCCTCATTTAAAAAGATAAGTAAACATGTGTGTGTGTGTGTGTGTGTGTGTGTGTGTGTGTAATAGGGGGGTACATATAAATGCAAGATATGGGAGTGTAATTATCTGGTTTGTGAGTGTTTGAAGCTTTACTTTAGAAAGTTCCTCACATGGATAAAAAATTAGTAATTTAAAAGCAGTTGTGTGTCTAGACCAAGTGTATGTTTGGGTTTGTGTGTTTGTGTGCACGTAATTTAAAATGGCCCTTCTTTGGAGGCTTTCAGAAGTCTGGTGGGAACTGTGCTTTAATCTCTCCACCTCTTTTGAATACTGGCCTCCACTCATGAATATTCATAAAAAGGTTCATAATAGAACAGGAGAAGAAGAAACCAGGGGAACAGAGCAGCATAAAATAATCAAAATGATCAATTAGAGGCAACATATTTAAATTAACCAGTCTGAGGGAAACATGGCTGTTGTTAAAATGACAGGTTTAGTATATTTCAGTTTATATTATCCTTCTAAATATTCTTTGTTATGGAAATATGTGAAAATGTATACAAACAAAAATACAGTATAGTATATAAACCATTTGCAGTGGTGATTTAAGAGGTTCTCCCCAATAAACATGTTTGTGTCACAACAGGGAGGGGCCATTTCTATTCTGACTGTTTGTGAGAGACCGCAGGACTTTGCAGGGGTGGTTCTTATAGCCCCCTTGGTTCAAATAAATGCTGAATCTGCTACACCCTTCAAGGTAAAAAGATATTAACTCAAATACACACACTCCACAAAATACAATGCAATAAAGGCAAATTTGCCTTTCTTCCTGGAGTTTCTAAAGCATTTAAAGCTGGCAACCGGATCTGCTGCCCCCTGCTGTTGTGCTGTTTAACCTAATCAATTAACAATAGCTTTCAAATATCAGCTCTCCAATAACAGCAGTGGTTCGCAGTGGGGAGCTGTGCTTTCAGCTGTTCTGTCAATATCTTTCATTGGTTTGGTGTTTAATTCAAGCCTATAAAGCAAAGTGTCAATGCTTTTCTGTTTTCTGAACTGTATGAAATCAGTGGCTGGTTGCACCTTTATTTACAGTGTCCACAAAATGGTATTAGACACTGGAAGCCATTAAGTGTTTTGTGTGTCATTGAATTAAAAATATGTATCAAAGAATGTGGCATCTATTAACAAATGATGTCAATAAAATAATAGTATAAAATAAAAAAAGATAAAATAATGCATTTTCTAAAACTACCTGCACACTTCTGTCTGTTTTGACTATTAACTTACTGGTCTTAGAGTGATTTTTATGATTTCATCTTAAATGCAAAAATAAAAAAGGTGTCTGATTTTGAGACCGTTTATGTTAACATTAAGTTTTAGAAATGTCTTTTATGATGTTACGAACATGCGATCATGTTGTATTGTTACTAATGTTTAAATGTTTGGTTCTCTGTGGTGACATTTTTTTGTTTTTTTTGGATTGTTTGTAGGTTTTCATGGCTAAAATTTTAAACCGATTGTGTCCCAAACTTTCTCTCGGCTCTATTGAGGCAAAATGGGTCTCGCGGGATCCTAAACAGGTACAAGAATTTATGTGAAAGGTCTTCTGTAGACGAAGGGCATGTCATGTATATGTCTGTGTGTGTGTGTGTGTGTGTGTGTGTATATGTGTGTGAAATGTTTGAACAGGGTTAAGCATATAATTCAATAGAGATGTTTGTATTGTTTACTTATTAAACAGTATTTACACAGTAAACCTACTCTTTCAGAGTAAAGCTTGTATATCGCGATAACATATGAAGGTAGTTTTCATCAGAGCTTTGACCTGGATTGCTGTTATTTTCAGAGAAACATGTGCTGTGTCACATTTACTTATTTAAAGGGATAGTTCTCCCAGAAATGAAAATTCTTCCCTTATTTACTCACTCACCCTCATGTCATTTCAAACCCGTATGATGTCTGTGATTCTGAGGAACACAAAAGAATATATTCTGAAGTATGCTGGTAACTTCCATTGTATTGACAGAAAACCACTGACATCAAAATATCTTCCTTTTGTTCCACAGAAGAAAAAGTGTTGTATAGTATCTCTTTAAGTATTAAACAACACATAAATCTCTTACAATCTTATATAATTTGTAGATTCATATTTATATTTGCCATTTGAAATATTTGTGCAAAAAATCTCTCAGATTGTTTGAGCTATAGGCTGTCTGTTGACTACAATACATTGAGTAAAACCAAATGTGTGAATCCTCTTATTCTGTCCTGTAGGTGGAAGCATATGACACTGATGAGCTAAACTATCATGGAGGGCTGCGTGTCTCATTTGGAATGCAATTAATGAATGCAGCAACTCGCATTGAGAGAGAAGTGTCTAACATCACATGGCCCTTCTTTATTCTCCATGGTGACGCAGACAAGCTTTGTGACATCAGAGGTTCTCATCTAATGTATAACAAGGCCAAAAGCAGTGATAAAAAACTGAAGGTGAATCAAACATGCCAACATTTTTAAACACATTTCACTCTCGCACTAACATTGCAAACATACGCTACAGAGGGGTGTATATTTAAATATGTATTTATACATACATATGTATTACTTATTATTATTGTTATTATTATTACAAATGATGTTGTTGTTATTATTATTATAAATAACTTTTGTCATTTGGACACTGATGCATACATACTTATGCAAGGCTAAGCTGTTTCTCAAGCAAAAGCACATTTTGTAATTAGTACATACTACAGATCCAGTACATACAACATACAGGTATGCTTGACTGTATCTTCCCCAGTGTGCATGCTAACCCATAGATCTGTGTTTGTGATAAACAGATATATGAGGGTGCGTACCACGCTCTACATCACGAGTTACCAGACACAGCTGAATCTGTTTTAAAGGAGGTGAGCACATGGATTCTGGAGAGACTCCCCACTTCTAATGGCTCTTAGCTGTCAATCGTTACAGGCATATTTGCATAAAACCCACCCTCTATCTAATCTCTACTGAAAAGGGATGTCTCACTGCACTGCATGCCAACAAAACTACACTCATGATTTATCTAGGGGGCATAAGAGGTCAGCAGTAGGTGATCTTTTACCTTAATATACTATTAAGTTTTATTGTGGCCCACTAAGGGTGGAGGTTTGTGTTTTAAGACTGTACTTCAAAGGGATCAGCAATACAGGGCATGGCTCGTGTGTTACCATAGCAATTATAATGAGAAAAATAATAAACCCAGTTACCAAGCTTTTGTGTTGCCACGGTAATAGAACACAGCTGCAATTTGTTCTTTGCTATGTCTAGTCCAGTGCTCACAGGAGATACAGTGCTGCCCCTGCTGGACAACAGCAAAACTGCATTCATCTGTGAGATCAGTTACCAAGGCAACTCAAAGATATATTGCCTGTATTGGCAGAAAAACAAATTGAACCTAAAGAAAACATGGCAAAGCACTGAAAGATTTATAGCTAACAACAACACTGCACTAAAAGAGATTAATAAAACAGACTATCTTTAACTCTATGCAGGATTTCCTACTGATTTCCACATACAGAGATATTCACATACAGGAGACTATATAAAGATGATGTTTGTCTATTATGAGCCTTTATGAGTTTCTTTTTGTGGTTTGACTGTTTTGAATAGACTGTTCCATTTTTTTGGCAAACAGAAGATGGAATCTATTTATAGCCGATACTTCCTTATGGGCTCTGGAGATGTTATGTCCCAATTCCTATGTTAACAGTGTTTGGTTTCTTTGACTACTCTGTTACTTATTATGTTACTGTTATAGTATGTTCACAATAGCTTTTGTGACCTCAGGGTTTTAGAGAGATCAGCCAGGGTGCTCATGGGGTTTGTAGCGCTAAATAAACATTCAATTGTAAAAGGTCAGTCCTTCACACCAGCTTAACATTTAATGCGCCTCAAAACTGTTCTGATTCAGACAAAGGGGACTTTTGTTACAGAGATCTGCCTGTTAGAGGCATTTTATTAACAAATGTGAATCAATAATGTTTTTCTATTCCTAAATGTGGCACATTTTTAATAGAAGAAACACACAAAGGTCTTGTTTCTCTAGCTGAATTTTTATATATTGTCATTGAGCCATGTGAAAGACCAGTTAGAAATAATATTGCTATCCGTGGTGTGTGTACAGCACTGATAAGTCCAGCACAAGTTTGTACATAGTGAAAGAGAATATGTGGAGAGAAATGATACAGTTTGGATGTTTGGTTGAAATGTCAAGCATTTTAGTCAAGTATATTGTTTCTCTTTCATTAGTGAGTTTACATGTACGTCAAATAGACTGTATTTTGGTTGTATAAGACGTGCATATGAAGAGATGTACAGAACTAAATATTTACTAGTAATGATCCTGTGTGACTCGGACTGTTTTCCTAACTGTTCTAAAAATCTTCCTATCGTGGGAGCTGTAGGAGCACTGTGATTGGAGAAGTGAATATTCTGATATTCTCAACGAAAATTACTTGTTTATGGTGCAATAATGATTCATGTACAGTTGCATTGTTCTAGCACTAATATCACAGCACAGCACTAAAATAAATTTTTTTCCTAAATTCTTAATGCTTAAATGCTGTAATATATTAAAAACAGAAATCAATGCTATAATGTTTTAGAAACAATTGTCTTATTTTACTGAAATCGCCAGTTAATAGTCTCTGAATGCTTAATGATATAAAATAAAGTTTAAATGAAAGTCAAATTTGGATTTTTACTTCTTCATTTTGTTTTGTATGCTGTTACGTTTTTGCATTTTTAGGCTACAAGAAAATACCTCCATACCAGCCCAGTAATGTGGCATAACTAGGGTTGTATGGCACTATTTCATACTCAGAGAGCGTTATGATTCACTCTCCCAGTTTGAAGCATCAAAATCCCCTAACACGTGAAAAGACCTCCTACTCGATACAATGGAGATTTGTTGTTGAATGACTGAGCCCACATTTGTGTGGCTCTTTCACATATTAACGTCAGAATTAATTATGCTCTGACAATATACAGTTTTTATAGTCTCCAGTGAAAATTTACTACAAGGATCTTTTTTATAACCCGGCAGTAAGAATTTTGTTCTATATAAAATCACAGATCTATTATTCCAATGGGTAGATTTCCCATGGTGCACCTCTGTCCCAGTTTCTCTAGGGCTGGACTATTTTTGACTGTCTTTAGACTATAGGTAGTCCAGTAAATGCCTTTTATATAGCTCATTTAGACCCAAGGTTTTAAAGTTCACGTTCAAACCCAATACATTGCTCAGCTCCAGCGGTCCATATTTTTAATTCGTTCAAATGACAGAATTGTCCTGCCCCTGAGAGCTGTTCACCCGACAGGGGGCGCACAGAGGCCCTGAGAAAAAAGGAGACATGACTGGCGGATTTAAAGGTAGGTTCTCTGTGGCCATGGCAACGGCTTTACCTGCGACCTAAACTGAGACCCAAGAATAGATCGGCTGCTCTATGTTTACTGACACACGCAACAGGGAACTCCATCTCTTCTGCCATGTGTTTCGCGGATTGTCTATTTGAGATCATTTAGACCTTAGAGTCCCCTCTAGGAATCCCACAATTATAGTTTAGATTGCTCAGATGGTAGCCATTCGTTTGAACTATTAATGTAGCCCTTTTTACTACCTTTACAGTTGCAATAAAGTGCATGAAAATTTAAATAATGGCATTGGAGACCTTCAAGTTGGAAGTGATTTAATGTAAGTAATGTAATTTTTGTTATTCGTTGTTGGCATATATATATATATATATATATAAGGCGAAGGTTTTTGTGTATTCTCCTTGAGGTCAGAAATTGGCTCTGTTCCCCACAGTACAGCTCCAATAATGATGCTCATCTCATCTTCACCCACTTCCTAAATCCCGCACATACGCTTTAAAAGGCGTGACCTACCGTGTCAAGTCGCTCTGTGATTAGTCAATTTATACGTCAATCAAGGCTTCCTGTTCTGGCTCGCTCTGGAACTCTGTGACCGCGCCCCCGAGGCTTAGCGGCTCGCGGAGACGGGAGACAGGAGGGAGTGCGCGCCTCGACAAGAGGCACCTACAGTCTGTTCTGACAGCAAAAAAACCATCGATTCACCTAATACATGGCGAAATTTGCTTTATTTGACGTCACGACACGTATCCATTCCGGACCGCGGCTCTGACAGTGACGGACGAAGTGAATATCCGCATCACTCGGTGGTTGGAGTTTGACTGGGTTTTCCTGAAGGTTTTCATAGCAGTTTCGTGCTTGGAGTCGCGTGGGTGCCGGTGTCTTCTCTGCGGGCGTCCTTTGGTACTTACCGGTACCGTTGTACTGTACAAGGCCTCTTTCGTCCACTCTCTCCGGTTTGCCCGGTGTCCCTCAACGCCGGGCCGCTTGCACACTTAGTCCGGCCGTGGCCTCGTTTCTTGTCAAGCCCCCCGGCGACGACGCAACTACATTCCCGGTAAAGGCTGGTACACAGACTCCACAGAAATACCCGTCGTGTTTACACCGACCGACACGGGGGATTCTATAAGAAAATAGGAGGCGCGGATCTGTGCGCCCTGGTGACACAGACACACGGAGCTGTCATACAGCATAGCAGCTAGGCAGAGCACTCAAATCTAGTCGCGTTGCTCTCTAAATTGACATTTTGAGTTGAGTCTTTTGTGCAAGTGGCTCGTCCCCTCGTGCGTATCAATTATTAAGCCGTCAGACAAACTAAACACGCATTGAGCAAAAGCAAGGCCTCGTCTGCTAACTCGATAGCTCCACCGCTAACTCTCAGCCTGGCTTTAATCGACACCCCTAATCTTATTAACAGTGCACTTTTTGACTCCCGTTCAACGCTTGTTTTCTACTGTCCTGCACCATAGAGCAGTGGTTTTAATTAAACGTTTGCTCAGCGTACAGTGTTGTTATATCATTGTCATGCTTGCTGACATGAGATAATTGTTGAGCTAAAGAAGGAAATTAAGTTGTCATAATTTTCTAGTATCCGGCTTAATTTACTTTAGGAGATAAAATCTTATGTATTGGTCTTGTTTCAGCTGACCTTTGCTCGGTACCAAATTTACTAAGTCTCTAACGATCTTATATATTGCGCTGTAGTACTGCAACCCGTCCGGAACAAGCTGCATGCACTGATACGGAAAAGACTTGATTTATACTTTTGTACCATAGTTCAGGAGCCACTGGAACAGGGTCAGATATCTGTAGAAAGCCCTACTACTGTTTAAACATGAGTATTGAGATCCCAGTCGGTCTGACGGAGCTGCTGCAAGGCTACACCGTGGAGGTGTTGCGCCAGAGGCCGCCAGATCTGGTGGAGTTTGCCGTGCAGTATTTCACCCGCCTGAGGGACACCAGGAGCCAGGACGGGTCCGGGGCCGCCCCCAAAACTGGAGGAAAGGGGGTGATGTTTGATGGCGAGCCGATGCAGACAGAGTCGAACGGCGACGAAGACGACGAGGATGATGACTCAGATTTTGAACGTAAGTGCGTCGTATTATGCAAATATTGAGAAACGTGTGCTGGATGCTGTTAATTATACACCTGTTAAATATGACGTTATTACAGCATGTGTTTATTTTACAGACTCTAAATGCTTAGAGTGTAATTGCACTGCTAACATGAATGTCAGATTTCGCCTGTGACGATAGGTAACGTAGGAGCCTCGAGTGAAGGAAGAACCCGGTTTAGGTGAAGCCTCGAGCTGTTTCCATGGTAATCCGTGCAGTTGATTGACAGGTGACTAGGAGCATGCACAAGGCATCCCCAGTCACCAGCAGATCTAATCCGCGATGCATGCGAATATGAGATGGGGTAGTCAGCACGTCTGCACTCCACAGTTAATAGATGCGCGTTTGTATTTTTTAATATTTATAGATGTCCGTTTTTAAATTCACGGGGTTTGTGATGTGTGATCGTTTCGGCAGTGTCTGCAGTATGAATGGATGCGGAGCGCCATTGAGAATGCTAACACGGGTTTTTCGTAATGGAGAGAGCACATCAAAGAAACCTCTCTTTTCTTTCATGTAGTATATAGCAGCTGCGCTTTCGTAGTGTGAATCGAGCACTAAATACTAGGCGGATTTCACTGGTAGCTATTACTTGTTGATTTTAAAGCCAGATCAGCAGTTGTATTAAATGAAGTTGTAAAATATATGAATCAATATCAAGTCAGGGACAAGAATCAGAGCTATGGAGAGGGAGGAAGGCAGGACACTGAAGCAGAGGTGTTGATATGGAGGAATTATCACACCTGCCCAAGTCGCTTAATCATATTTGATCAAGTTATGTAAAATCTAATATCTGCTTGTGTCTGAGTACATTATTATAATTGTTATCCCTTGTTTCTCCTGAATATAACATTTAACATTAAATGCTACCATATAATAACGTCACAATTTCACAATACTTTCCTTAAACTGCCACTAAAGTCCAGTTCAATCTGTGTGAGAGTGCATGTCTGTTGTTTTTTCTGTGGTTTGGGTTTAGGCAGCTGCATGAGTCTCTTTAAGGTTCAGAGATGGGAGGCCTATTAACCTCATTACCGTACATTTGTAGCTGTGTGTGTGAAAAGCACAGGTGTGGGGGTTTCACGAGAACAGAAGCCAAGGGTTACTTCATTTCGGCCTGTTTGAATTCAGATTCAAATTTGAAATGATTCAGTTCATGTGAATAGGTCAATTAACTGAGACGTTTATCTGCAGAGCGTCATAGGGAAGTTCAGGTGTTAGAACAATGCAGAAGAGAATTGAGGAGAAAGGAACCGATTGCCAATTGTCTGTGTGAGAAACTCCACGTTTTTCCAGACTAGATCTTAAGTGAGGAATCCAGAGCATGTTGGGGCATGATGGCAATGTCTTTACACGCTGGAAAGAGGACCATCCCGCCATGATTTTACAATTCTAAAAGACATCTGCACATCACACCAGTATTTTAATTGCGTCATACAGATATTTTTGATGATCATGGCTGTTTTTCAGGTACTTAGATACTGATATATCAGATGGCTTCCATTAGCTTTGTTACGATTTAGAAACCACATAAAAGATTGTTGTTTGAAAAAGAACAGTTAAAGATGTCACAAGTTACTTCTGCTTTTTTGCTAACTTCTGCCAGACTGAAACACTGTTTCAGCCACATGCCCTCTTGTTAAAACGGAAATATCTCAACCAGCTTAATGTCACCCCATTTCAACACACAAAATGACTGACGAGTAGAAAGCTTCTCTGAAAGGCTTTTCTGAATGTGAATGTGTATTTTTAATGTGCGCAGAGCTCTGTGTTGTGGGTCTTTTGTGTGGAGGAAAGAGTACTCTTTGTTTAAAGTCAGTAAAGAGAAACAGTGCAGTCTGCTGTTTTAAAGACTCACTGAGGCTAAACTCACAACTTAGCCACCTGCAGTACCCTGGCAGCGTGTCAGAGAACCTGTTTGTTCCCTTGGTCACTGTGGGGTTGTCTGTTGTCAATGTTGTAGATAGAACTTGATGCAACATGAATTGTATTGTTATTTAATCGCAGTCTAAAACTCATGGTAAGCGTAAACGTTTCACTTTACAAATATAAAAGAACTAAACATCCTAGTTAAAACCTTTATGCAGAGCACACAAACAGAACAGTAACTCTGCAGACAGTTAATTTACCATTAAAAGCACAATGTGGTTACTGGTCACGTAAGACTGTTGTGGGAAAATATGCTGGAGAGTGTTTTGTTTTGCTAGTCATGTACTATACATGTGTTCTTGTTTTTGAAACAGATGTTAAGGCATATAGGCTCAGAATTTTAATAAGCTATCTGCTTTGTGCTTCAGAGAGATGTTTTGCCTGAAGTGTTAACAGGTCTTTGTGTCTGATATGAGAGTGTTTTGGATATTTCCCATCATACAAGTTCAGTTTTTGTCTGGTTTTAATGGTTTTTTTTAGCAGGTTTTAATGGCATTCATATAGCATTGAGAATCAGAGCAATGTTTTTGCTAACTAGTAATAACAATTAACTGATTAGCCTTAATGATAACTTTGATTCCCTTCCTGTTAAGAAAAAATAAAGATTTTGTTTTTAGTTTAGGGCGTCTTAGATGTTAGGAATGAATACACAGTGTGTGTGTTCATTCCTGACTGTCAGAGAAAAAATGCATTTACACTTGTTGTGTGTATTGTTTTTGTGCTTTGTATGCCTTTTTTGTCTATATCTGTATGATTCTTTTGTGTTAGGTGTTCTGATATGAATCTGGACTTTGTCACTTCCTTCTCCTCCTCATGTCTCTATTAGCAAGAGAGTTACTAACTCATCCCTGGTCCTGTTTGTTTTTCCCACCAACAGTCATTGATTTCTGCAGCATTGTCATGTAATCATAAGAGTTTAAATAGTTTCTTTTTAGCAGCCACTCATAATTTAGACAGAATTTAGCTAATGTAAATAGCAATGTTACTTGCGTTCTGTGTTTTAAGTTGAGAACTAGCTGAATAAAACATCAGAAGTCTTTTGGTTTAGGAAGTTGTAGAAGATTGGGCCAGTAGAAATAAGTGCTGCTTAGATCCATTAGTCTTTAGAGCAAAGCACCAGAGCTGTCTCAAGGCATCATGGGTAAGGCCAAAGGCTAGGCAGGATGTGGAAATGCTGCACGTTATCTGCATTGTTGCCTATACTATTTTAGTCTCCTATTAACTCTAATCTTTAGTTTCCTCTCTTTTCCCAGTATTTTGGCATTTAGTTGGCAACAGTGTAGTGGGAAACTTCTCTGATCCCTCTAGCTGCATGCCACACTTTAGCCTTCAGGAGAGGAGGTCATTGGAACAAGAGTATAACCAATGAGAGGGCTCGGGGTGCACATTTTGATTGGATGTGCCTTGCCCTTCAGCCAGCAGCCTGTAATACCTCATCAACCAATCAGAGTGGAGTTCACTGTGTCCAGCCAGTGTGCAGATTAAGCAGAAGGATGGCCGTGTATACTCAGAGGCAGAACTGACCTCTAATGGTCATGTCATATACACAGTACACACATGCATTTTTACAAGCGTTTACACAGCCAACAATCAATTTTGACATAAGCTTTTGTAAAGTCTACAGAATATGTCAAGTACACGTCTGCTTCTTGATTTATTGTTTGGCACGTGCTGTCCCTCGTTATCTGTTTGATTAATCGTCTGTCCATCAGTAAAGGGTTAAATCCACAGGCACTGAGCAAGAATGAGCCACACTGCCTTTTAAGGGCTAAAGGGAGAGAGGGAGAAATAGAGCACAGCAGAAAGATAGACAACGTTTTTAGAGAGTGAGAAAAGGAGGGAATAAGCCACGTCAAGATTGATTGCTTACAGCAGGAAGGCAGAGAGAAAATACAGCAAGCTCTGTAGGATAGTGGGATTTTGTAATCCAAACCTCCACAAATCCCTGAGGAGCAAAGAAGTCCTCATGAAAAATACACTGTCACAACTAAGGACATCTCATTGACTTACTAAAAAGTTTCATTAACCAGCTCTGCAGCTTTTTGCATGTGTGAGTGGGGTGACTGTATATGCCATCACTATAGACACATACTATAGACTGTGCTTATGTAATGTTATTTGTTACGTAGTTTATGTGTGATTTGTTATGCTAATGTATGTAATTTGTTCAACATGGTGATAATGTCTGATACTATCATTAATAACGCTGATATTTGGTGATTTTAATTTTGGCCTGTAATTGTGTTGCTATTATTTGTTACAAATTTGACAAACAGCTTTGGTAATGCACATTTTCTGTGTTCATAATATTGTGACATAAAGGTTCATTTATGTTCAGCAATGTTTTTGTACATCTAATTTGCTATTACTTATATTTTTTATATTGGCCATCAGTCACCCATTCAGAGTTCTCTGTAAATTAGCTGCTGACTCTCACATGACAAACACAGCTCGCTCAAACACACCAGCCATGCTGAATGGCCCGTTTTCAGTCAATGGCAGTGCATGATGGGAAAGAGAGACTGAGTTTAATAGTACCGTTACAGAGATTTTACACACATACACTGTGTACTTTTATAATGACCATTCTCTCTCTGGCTAATATTTGCCAGCAGTGAGAGAGTGATAAGACTATTTGTGTACGAGTTTATCAAGAATTACACAGAGGGAGATAAAGAGACAGAGACAATACAACCCTTATATTTCATAATTCACGGTTCACTGTTGTTTATAGTAAGTGGCTTTTGCTTAAACAAGCAGCAAATATTCCGGGTGCACTAAATTTGAATGATACATCAAACACTTTGCTAATGAGGTTTGCAGTCAGACTTTATTTTCCTGTTGGGTGATAGACAACAAAAATCACACAGACTTAAGTTGATCCAGACACCTGAGTAATATCTAGCCAGTATTCCAGTCATAGGGTGGCTCTTTAGATCTAAGACAGGAAGCAATTTGGAACACCCTGGCAACCACTCACAACCCCCCTGCGGTAACATCTGCACAGTCGAACACTGTTGTGTTTATAAGATGTAAATATCTAGTTTAAACACCCTCTGTCTGTATTCCTACTCACGCGCTCATTGTGTCGCTGTTCTGAACGCCTAATTACGAACATTATGATTCACAACAGAACAACTTTGTGCATCACTAGAAATATTGTTCTTACTCATTTAATCTCTAACACTTCTTACATCCTTTTATCCTTTTTCCCTCCTGTGTCACACTGTGTCTGTCTCTCTCTCTCTCTCCCTCTCTGTCTTTCTGGTTGCCTAGAGAGCATGAGTGGGTGTGTATATGGGGGGGGGGGGCAGTTAATATAGTGATGAGGAGGTCTTCCTTGTATTTTGTTGTCATGGCAACTTTGGCCACTTGATATCCCCTACACGTGAGGTTGAAGAACCCCGTCTCATGATACTTCACGCTCATGTAGACACACACTCGTCCATTTGATTACCCTTTTAACACGTCTGTGTAATAAGCCGTCTTATCTAAGCATTGTTTACACAATGCAGGTTAATTATTGCAACAATATGTGTTCAAACATGGTGACACGTTATGATAGCAAACCTGTAATCTGTTGGCTAGTGTGTTTATTATAGAGGCATAAGATATGACAGGCAGAACCTGTTATTAAGACTCCAGTTCAGTAACAAGGGAGTGTGTGTTTTCGAGAAAGATTATTGCTAGTTTTACACCAAAGAGTTAATTGACTGATGGATTGTAACAGCGCAGTGAGAGAGGAGGGGGTGTGCAGACCTCCAAGGCTAAGTTCCTGACAGTTGTGCTGGAGCACTCAGCTGTGATGTACAAACACACACACACACATAAATTGCAATCTCCTGAAACTGGTACAGCCTGTAGGACAGGCCTTTGACTGACCTTACCGAATATTTAACACACCCACACAGTTACTAAAGGGCACATGTGAGATTTTGAGACTGAATTTGATCATTAACATTGTCTGAGTAATGTGTGTGTGTGTGTGTGTGTGTTTTTGTGTGTGTGTGTTAAGTGTGCTACAGTGAACATAGGAGATTTTAAACCTTCATTAACTGTTATTCTCTCTGTCTCTTTCTCTGTAGCTCCTCCCCCCAGCAGATTTAACCGAAGAGTGTCGGGTGAGTTCTGTTTGACGTCATTGAACTAATCATGTGGTTTAAAGTGTGTGTATGTGTGAGTGTCAGATAAGTGCCCTGCCTTTCCGTCATTTCCCCGTGTTTGTTTTATAGTAATTACATTGCCACTCAGACTGTATGCCCACTGTTTCTGCCCCTTTCAATTGTGCCTTAAAATTACCCTTCCTCAACACAGAATAAGTTATGCAGCCTGCAAAAAATGTTCAAGATGTTCAACTCATCAAAAGTTGATTGTGGAACAAATTATTACATATACAGAATTATGAAAACCTGATTTAGTCTTTTCGGTAATTTGTTTGGAACTTCTTTTCTTAGTTTGTGCGGAGGCCTTCAATCCCGATGAAGATGAGGAAGATTCAGAGCCAAGAGTCGTGCATCCGAAAACAGACGTGCAGCGATGTCGGTTACAAGAGGCCTGCAAAGACATACTGCTGTTCAAGGCTCTCGATCAGGTACACGCACAGATATGAAAAACTGTACGCACAGGGCTGTAAAACTGTAAACGGATTGGTGTCATTCAGGGTGTATCAGCCTAGTCAGACAGGTTTGGTGTGTTTGTGTGGCTGATCAAATATGCCATCAACCACAAACTGTCTATTCATCATGATATTTTCTTCTATTCCAACATATTATAACTGGAGGGTAGCCATGTGCAAGTAAACACTGTGGTGCTATCAAAATACTGCTGTTTGTTTGAGCAGCCTGACCCAGCAACACTAGCTCAACGTGTTGTTTGGGGTTTAGGGTGGGAATAGGTTGAATATACTGTTTCCTAAAGTGTCAGATATTTATTTCTGCGTCAGTGGATTATATGTATATCCATAAATGGCAGATGAGACTGTCAGAATGTTTTTCTGTGTCATACTTTATCGTGTGTTGCGGAACACACAGACATGTTTATCTCATCAGACTCTCTGTGTGTGTGATGGTACAGGAGCAGTTTTCAGAGGTGCTGGACGCCATGTTCGAGGTTCTTGTGCAGCCGCAAGAGCACGTCATTGACCAGGGTGACGACGGGGACAACTTTTATGTAATCGAAAGGTGCGCTTGGGTGCGAAAGTTGTTCTGTTTCAAAGGGAGTTATGAAAATAATGGAGAAATACTGCTTTGTTAAATAGGATTTTAAAAAAGCACAGATTTACTCTCAGAATTGTATTAAAAAACATAAAAAATGCATTTGAAAAGATAGTATGTAAAGTAAGATAGTAAAATAGTATGTGTATGTAATTCATTTGTGTGTTTGCATATTGCAGAGGGGTTTATGATATTGTGGTACAGAAGGACGGTGTGGGCTGCTGTGTGGGTCAGTACAATAATAAGGGCAGTTTTGGAGAATTGGCCCTGATGTACAACACTCCACGTGCTGCAACCATTATTGCTACAGATGAGGGAGCGCTTTGGGGACTGGTAAGTGAACAGACAGCAATATTACTGTTCTACAACAGCACCGCCTGGTGGACATGTAATCGAAGCACTGAATTGATGCAGTTGCACTTTGATAATATTACTGCTAGACTCTTGTTTGAATTTTAATCCGAACAAACATGAAAACTGAAAGTGTGTGTGTGTGATTGAAGCATAAAATGAAATCTTGATACAATAGGGATGTATTATGTGGTACTTTTCCAATTCATTTCCTGTGTGTGTGTGTGTGTGTGTGTGTGTGTGTTTCAGGACCGGGCAACGTTTCGTAGACTCATAGTAAAAAATAATGCAAAGAAGAGGAGGATGTACGAATGCTTCATCGAATCAGTCCCTCTGCTTAAATCACTAGAGGTGAGAGAAAGCGAGAGAAACACTTATTCTTTGCCAAATGTGCTTCTAGACGTTCTGTGAAAGAGTATCAAAACTGAACACACAAAGCAAACGTATCACTACTGTGTTCTTAAACAGTTTCTGTTGCGTTTTTAAACTGTTACTGTTGCATTCTTAGACTGGCAATATAATGATCTATATAATATAGTAAAAGTAATATGTTCAATATAGTTGTATATATAATGGTCAATATAATGATAAAATTAAATATCTTAACGTCTCTTTTGTAAGCTGTCGGAGAGGATGAAGATTGTGGATGTTTTGGGGGCAAAATCATGTCAGGATGGCGAGAGGATGATTATGCAGGTAACCTGTGAATTTATATACATACAGTGGCCACAAATACACTTAAAGCCACAGTTTAAAATTTATGATTGTACGACCTCAGGACTAGTTGGTTAATAGTAACTACAGAAAGGCTCAGAGATGTTCAGTTAGTTCTAAACAATTTATCCATTACTTGTTTGCAGATGCAACTTTAGTTTAGTTTAGTTTAATAAAGTGTATACTTGAGTGTGAATCTAGATCCTTTATCCATATATAGACATAGACCCGTAGATGCAGACGTCAGATTCATTGTGTGTGAATCTGTGGGTGGCGTGGGTGGCGCAGGTGAGAGTCTCAATATCCTCTCTTCAGCTCTCGTACGGAAGCTGAATCATGTCTAAAAGAACAAGCACACACACTCACAGCAGGTGTAATTATAGCACTTTAATAATAGAGCAGGCCTGAAGATAAGGTCTCTGACTGATGCTGTTGTACCATTAATCATTATTATTATGGGCTGCTGCTTTGCCAGGGCGATAAGGCTGATTGCTTCTACATTGTGGAGTCTGGAGAGGTGAAAATTATGATGAAGAGCAAAGTAAGTGTCTTTCCTTTCACTGCTGCTTATTGCTGCTCTTTCTATCACCTCTGTTAACTTTCACCTCTTTTATTTTGCTCTGTTAACTATTAAAATATTTTAAAATGCATTTTTCTTTGCTGTAAAGTCTTGTCATTTTATTTTCAAGGCTTAATCTTTGTTTCTGTCTCTCAGACGAAAGCGGACAGACAGGATAACGCAGAGGTGGAGATCGCTCGCTGCAGTAGAGGGCAGTATTTCGGAGAACTTGCTCTCGTCACCAATAAACCACGTGCTGCCTCAGCCTATGCTGTAGGGGATGTTAAATGTCTGGGTAAGTGGGTCTCTGTGTAGGGTTGCAAGACTGGAGAATTTTTGGGAATTAAAGAGAGTTCATTGGAAGTTTTGGGCAATTTTTATAAACTGTCTGGTATACAAACATAGATGCAAACATATTTGTTTTCTCTGCATTTGTCTTTATCTGTGTACTGTGCTTCCCATATATTCCTGTAAATTCTATGAAGTTGCCAGAATTCCTGGAATTTTACAACCCGGTCTTTGTCTGACTGTATTTTTGTTGTGAAATGTGTGCCAGTTGCAGGCATTTGAGGGCTTGCTATGCACATAACAGTGATTGCATGGTTGTGTGTTGCAGTGATCGATGTACAAGCCTTTGAGCGTTTGCTGGGGCCCTGTAAAGAGATCATGAAGAGAAACATTGCCCACTATGAGGAGCAGCTGGTGGCTCTGTTCGGATCCAGTGTGGACCTGCGGGACTGAGACAGACTTGGCCGTGCCTTACACACACACACACACACACACAGGTTACACTCCAAACATTTTGTAGGCACACATTCCTTTTTATGTGCACTCCTACTTCAGCCAACACAAACTTTAAAAACATAAACATACCTCACACAAACACACACACGTCTACTGTCAATGCATCAGCAGCTCCTTATGAAACAGAAGCATTACAAACCTAACTGCTGTGACCCTGAACCAGCCACAACCTGGAGAGGACATGCTAACACACATATTCACTTACACCAAAAATCCCTAGCCAAGGACTCAGCCTTCATTACGGTCTCCTGTAGTCTCAACAAAGAAAAGAGACAAGATAAAAGAAAAAAATCTATGTTTAAACAAGAAAAAGTTGATATCTTTCAATAAAAAGTGCAAAAATTTAAAGTTTTAGAGCATTTTATGATAATGCAATGCTTTGATAAAAACTTGTTTAAATATGACCCATTTCCTTCCCTGCTGTTGGTGCATAAAAGTTTTTGCTGGTGGTTTCCACAGTGAACGATTTTTCTCAAACTCCACGTTGTATTGATGATTGATTAACGTATTACTATTAATATCATTATTATTATAACTGTTATTATATATTATTTTTGTTAAATGTTGACTTGCTGTTACACCACTTCCTAATTGGAGGATGTGAGGCAAAATCTAGTGCGGGTTTTCCCTTTAGCCTTTTTGAATAAGTCGTCCTAAAAATAAATAAAGCAGACATTTTGTTAACCTGCTGGGACTCCTATGTTGCGAATGGTTGGTGTGTGTATGTGCGTGCGTGTGTGTATGGGGTCTTGAGTGGAAAGGTTTGGTCTGTAATTACAGGAACAGTGCCATTTTTAAATGTCAGGAATCAGTTTCGTGTTTGTAAACCTTGGAATGGAGGCACCATAATATGTTTTGGGATGGAGTGTTATTTTTGTTTACAGTGGTAGTTGGTTATTGTTAGTTGGTTATCACCACTGAGGGTTGGCTAGTCGCAGCATTTACTGATTGTTCTTTTAATAAACTTTGGATAAATCAGGCTGTCTGCATTTATTTTGGTTGGTCATTTTCTCTCTGGAATGGCTAATCTAATATGTCTGATCTGATTAGGTGATTGTTAGTAAGGGATAGTACACTGGAATGTACTGCGTTGTTTTAATAACCCATAATTGCTGACAAAAGTGGTGGCCCACCAAGTACAAAAGATTTTTTTACCAGACCTTTCAAAAAGATTGTATTAGTTTTTTTTATTAATTGCGTAAATAGGTTAATATTTTTAAGGATTTTTTAAAATAATTTTTACTTTAGACTGAGTAAAACCTTGTTCATCACAGCTCTTAATAAATACTTGAACGAACGTAATGATACCACCTTGACATTTTTAACATTTAAGCCTCAAGCAAATCATTGTATAAATTGCATTTTTTAATTTGTTTTAATTTATGACACGTTAAACCCGAAAATGTTCAGTAGGTGGCGGTAAACGCCTACTGGTGTTTAATCTGCCCCGTAGACCCACTAGAAGAAGAGGGAGTTTCAAAGCTACTCTTTCTGCCGTGAGTGCTTGAAAGTTAACAGCATGTAGGTATCAGTCTTCACAACAAATTATTAAAGGAAAAATAAAAATGCATGTTTCTCACAGGATTGGATTACGAAACTGGTTTCATGCCTGACTGCTGTGGTTGTACGTTTGTCTATTTACCTTTTAAAATAACCACATAACGGGTTTGTCGTTCATACGTTTGTCGATTGGTGTGCACGAGAGTGTTACTGCATGGTGTTACGTTCTTATAAAGATACGAGTCAACATGTTTTTATACTGTATAATATACGTTCTTGCCATGTTTGGAAACGTAAAATCAACACACCCTTTAGTTAGAAGCGCGGCCTGTGGCGAATGAATGAGACCTAATGCCACAACCTTCGAGGACGGTTAAATGTATTTTTGGCTGTTTGCCTGTGTATCACTGTCAGCGTGAAACAAATATAGCATACGGTCCAGGTAAACGGAGAACTTTCTTTTGCAGATCAGACAGCAGATAATGCTGTTCGGCCTGAGCTTTTCTCCATATTAGGGCCTTCAAACCAATGTGAAGAGCCCACACAACCGTCAGCATTTCGCACTTGCTAACAACTAAAAAGTTGTTAAAAGCAGCTTCCTTTCATTACTGGTCTAGAACCAGCCTCTCAACATTAATAACATCAGTAACTAATACAACAACACTGACCGAACTGATGACAGGTCAGTGTTAAAGGGAGCTTTTGCATCATGACTCAGACTAAAGTCTCTTGTTTCCTGGTATTAAGTCTCAGTTGTATGTGAGCCAGTTTTGAAACATTTAACTGGCAGTTCTGTCTCTGAACATCGCAGGTGAGGCTGCTAATTTATTTCACTAATATAAACATGTTCAAATTCTTTGCGACATTTCAAATTTGTGTTTTTATTTAATCATTGTTTTTTTTTACATTCTGCATGTAAGAACTTTTTACACTTCTTAGGTCCTGCATTTACATTTAATATGTATAATATTAAATATAATGTCCATTTTGTACGCTTGGTTCAATTAATGTGTCTTTTCTTAAATGCATTTTAAGGTTGTTGGGTCATTTATATAGATAATTTTCGGCATCTCAATATATCATCAGTCATGTGTTAAATTTCACACCAGAATGCTGTTTGTGGTGTAGCAGAGGTATCACACATTCAGAGACCCCTGCCACACACAGAATACCGCTATTTTAAGAGAATGTTTTCAAAAAAAATATACTTCTAGTTGTAAGTTAGTGCAAAGTGCACTTGCTTGTGTTTGTTGCTTTAATGCAGTGACAAAAATAATGTTATTACTAAGAACGTACTGAACAGTATTTGAGAATTGATAATGTCTTAATAATGACTGGACTGTTTAGTGTTGAAAATAACAGACAACTGTTGCAACAAGGAATTTGTGTAATAAGTGTTGTTAAGACATTGACAGCAGATTGTGGTTTTTGAAAAGCATCGTATTGTACACTTCTGGGTGTGGATGAACTTTATCTTTAACTTTTTACTGCATCTCTTTATTTTTTCATTTTGACATTGTACTTTTTGCATAACAGCTAAACATTTTGCAGGTAATAACTTCAATGTTTCTGAGTAACTTCTTAAAGGCAGGGTAGGCGATGTTTTCCAGAAACATTTTTGTAATGCTGTTTAAAAGGCTCTTCACATCCTGATAGCAACAAAAGTGGTCTAAATATATAAATATATATCTTCTGTGGACAGTGCAGGATTATAAAATGTTCGTCCAATCACTGCATACGGTCTGAATGCAATGATAGGATGTCCTACGTGCCTTTCAAACTATGTACGTGCGCACTGTTGGAGGAGGCGTGGCTTTGTAGATCACCATGACGGGAGGATGGGGGGTTTTGCTTTCAAAGCTAGCTTGCAATTGCTCTCCGAAATTGCCTACCCTACCTTTAACTGTTCAGTCAGGTGCTATGTAAAGCAAAACCGACTGAACTCTATGTTGACCCCCTGACCTTGGCGTGTGTGCAGGTGTGATGGTGATGTCAGCTGCACAGTTGTTCAAATCGAACCTCTTCATGAGCGCTGGGATTTAGTGGAGGTGTGTGCAGAACTACTAAATGCCCAATGGCAACGCAGCATAGGGGCGCGAATTCACTCCCTTCGTCAATCGAGCCACGACTATCCTGTGTGTCTCCTCCTACTGAAGGGGGAGAGGCGGAGTCAAGACGAGAAGCTAATTGGCCACGCCCGTTTGTCCCGTGTACTGGGGAGCCGTAGTCTGTTCGTGGAGTCAGTTGTGGTGTGTAGCACGCTGCGGGGGAAGGGATATGGGCGTATCCTGATGGAAGGTGTAGAACGATATGCCAAAGGGCGGGGCTGCACCAGATTGTGCCTGACCACCCATGATAAGCAACACTTCTATGCCCATCTGGGGTTTGTGCTGTCCAAACCTGTCCAAAGTGTTGGTACATTGGCCTCCTTCATGCCTATGGAGGTGCTGCACAAGTTCTGTAGGACTGCAGAGAATGAGGAGAAAGGAGAGGAGGTAGAGAGAGAGAGCAGTGGGGTTAAAATGTCTTCAAAGTCAATAAACAACTATGCATCATCTGCACCTTCTCATCTTCCACCCCCTCCTCCACCTCCTCCTAGCTCCTGTCCTCCTCCACTTCCTCCTCACTCCACCTCTGGTCCTCCACCCCCTCCATCTCCTCCTCCCTTGTCTTGGACTCCAGTTAATCAGACTTTGGAACAAACACCATACACAGACAACAGAGGTCTGCCCATCTTCTGGATGCACAAGGACATCTGAGATCCATAGATAAATACTTTGAACCAAAAATTATTCAGGGACACACAAACAGGGTTTACTGGACAAGGAGATATTTTGAATTGTAGCGAGTCAAAAAAAACTGTTAAAATCTCTATGTGCCTTAATACCAAAGTTATTATAACTGTTATTTAAAAATCCATGAAAATTATTTTCTCAAAATAAAAGCTTTCTGTAACTTTTCAAAAGTGTTGTGCATGTTATTTAGGCAGACCACATTTTAGATTTTAAGATGTTTGTTTGTTTATTATGTTTATGGAATTTTTTAATCACCAGCAAGATTGTAGGCTAAAGCTGCAGTTTGTAAATTTGTACATAACAGATCCATGTTCAAAACACACCTTACCCCCAATTCACGGGGTAAGTTACAATAATGATTTATAATTTAAGCGGTCATGTCTGTATTTATGGAAAATGTCGGTTTGGCTTCTTTTGACAATTTGTGACAATAAGAGTAAGGAAAAGTGCGTAAAGTAACCTGTAATTTTATTGGTTCAAACAGAGATGGCAATAGAGAGGCAAAGGTTATAGATTGCAGCTTTAAATATTGTATAAATATACAGTAAAAGGAAAAGTATGTCTTACATCCTGTGACCATTTCAAATTTTTAAAAGATTTTAAACCCCCTTTTCTAGTTCTAATAATTATTTTCTAAGAATTTGTATAAAGTACCAATATTCAATGTAACCATTTTAATAATGTGTTTAAGCCACTAAATGTTTAATTATTAACAATATTTGAAAATTTGTACAAATATTTACTATGGACTAATCTTAGTGTCCCTTGTTAAACTAAATACATTAAACAATCTCAGATCTTTTAGATTATTGCTGTGGGATATATTTATATATATATATATATATATATATATGATTAACAGAATCATGTCTGTGTGTATTTCATAGGCATGCGTTTTGGAAGCTCTGTACCCCATTTCATCCTCACCTTTGTCATCTCAGTCATTTTATCTCCCAGCAACCTTCCTCAAAATATGGTGAAGGGGGCGGAGTCATCTGAAGCAAGGCATGGCTTTTCAGTTATCTGGAATATGCCTACAGCTCATTGCCAGCGTCGATATGGAGTCTCTCTGCCACTGCACCAGTACAACATCATACATAACCCACAGCAGAGATTTATGGGTCCAAATATCAGTATATTTTACCAGCGCCGTTTGGGCCTCTACCCCTACATTAACCGTCTAGGGTCAAGGGTAAACGGTGGGCTACCTCAACAGGGATACTTAAAAGCGCATCTTTTATTGGCTGAGGCACAGATCAACAGTGCATTCAAACAAACATTTAGCGGATTAGCTGTGCTGGATTGGGAAGCGTGGCAACCCGTCTGGATTTGGAACTTTGGAACCAGATTGATATATCGGAAACTTTCTAAGCAGCTGGTTAGGTGGGAACATCCAGAGATGTTGAAGGAGGAAGTGACATCAGAGGCAAAGAAGGAATTTGAATTAGCAGCAACAGCATTTATGGCAGAGACCCTGCGCCTTGGAGTTCACCTCTGCCCAGAGGGTTTATGGGGGTTTTATGGGTTTCCTACTTGCCACAATTACCATGGACAAGGAGAGAGCAGCTACACAGGGCAGTGCCACAATGGCACTAAGGAGTTAAATGACAGACTGGCGTTGCTATGGCAACAGTCCACTGCCTTGTATCCAAGCATTTATTTGTGGCGTAAGCTAGCTGGACACATACATGCTCAACTCATGGTGAGACATAGAGTACTAGAAGCTCTTCGTGTGGCATCCCAGCATTCACAAGGCACTAAAGCACTTCCTGTTTTCCCTTATGCCAGAGTGGCGTTCACACACACACTGACATTCCTGAATCAGGTATGTACACATGCATACATGGGCTTGCAGCATGCTAGCTTACATTAGCGATGCACGTGGCAAGTAGTGATGCATGATGCCAGTGGAGGTGTCATTCATCTCTATAACACAAATGGTTTGAGACTCATACTGTTGAAAACCACTGTATCAACCCAATAGAGCTAATATAAAGATGAAATTGAAATCAAATCCCAATAGGAGCTATGCTTTAAATACTGCTGTAGTGTAGTTGTAGAGACCCTCTTTGCTCTTTTACTGACCCATTATATGACTATTTTCACACACTGTCTTATTGTGAAGGTCAGAATTTGATACCCCATCTTTGCTTTGAGCTCTAGTCTTACCACGTATTACTGGGTTCATGTCCTTTACCCAGAACAGAGATGGAACAGAGGGATTCATATAGTGTTCATGCTCAGCACAACTCACAAGCATAGAAACATGTCAACAGATTAGCATGATTTTCTTCAAACGTTTGTTTCCCCATGACGTTAGTTAAACTTAAAAAGGAAACTGTTCCTAGTGAGTTTACGCTAATGCCTGCTATAGCGCCCCCTGTGGAAACACTGAGAATGCAAAGCAAGCAATTGTGTTTTTGACACACTGGAAGGTGTTAAATTGAGGCTGCATAGCTAGAAGCATTTGATAGAAGACTGTGTACTTGAATAGAGCCTTTATTTTAGCCGTTGTGACTTATGACCTATATTCTACTGTCAAACTGTATCAGGGTAGTTTGTGTGTGTCTTTTGCAGACAGATCTGGAGCACACACTCGGCGAGAGTGCTGCTTTAGGTGCAGCTGGAGTAGTGCTATGGGGTGAGCTGCATTTTGCCAAGTCAAAGGTCAGTAACTGTGTGAGGAATTTTAACCAATTGCTTTACTGCATGCCGGCATCTCAATTCAGATGCCATCAGTACACAAAACTAAAAATTACACAATAAACACATTAAAAAAATAACACAATAGACACATTAGACAAAGTTGGTTTTGTACTAACAAATCTGGAGAACTATCTCTCTTTTCTCTCTCTTCAGAGGCAGTGTACTCTTCTGTGTGAGTACCTACACTCAGTATTAGGGAAGTATGTTGCCGCCCTGCAGGCTGGTGTGAGGAACTGCAGTAAGAGAATGTGTAATGCACAAGGACTCTGCGTTCGACGGGACGCTCACTCAGGTTACATGATACCTCTCCATGACAAATACGATGCTGTTCTTCTCAGCGACATGAGAACAAAGTTCAAGTGTGCGTGTTATGACGGATGGAGTGGAGAGTGGTGTGAAAACCAAGAATGAGCGAATGAATCAATTAATCAACCATTTTACTTTTTTTACACCATTTTAAGTGAAGCTGGACATTTAATATGAGCATAGGGTTTTTTTGTCTTGATTTAATTCAGTTCATCAGGGGTAAATTAGATTGTAATGCCCAAATTTTTGTAATGCCCCATTTTTCTATTTGCTGACATTAAATGATGTCATCAGAGAAGAATTTAATGAATGAGTATGAAGGACACAAAATGTTTTTATTTGGAATAACACGTACCAATGAATTGTTCACAATAAGACCAAGAACATGCATTAAGTTAAAAACAGAATTGGTCTGACCTCATGTTCACTTTTAAGTGCATTAAAAACCCTACAATTAGTATGCAAGCATGTTGTCATTTAAAATTTATTCACTCTTTGTTTATTCATTTTTAAGATCATCATGGTAATAATGTACAATCATTTTGCAATCAATCAAAGTAACTCACCATAGTCCACCGAAACATGAAATATTTAGGTTGTACCTACAAGGGACAGATTTCCAATAAACTGCTACAATGAACTGGGTTTGTTAAAATTTTAGAATGAGTCACAGCTGCTCAGATCCACAAAACTTGTCTTTATTTTTCTCTTTAGAGTGTGTCAGTCATTGTAGTTCAGTGAATGAGGGCAGCATCTAAGCACTGTAGATCGTGGAGAACAGTTCTTCTGCTATGGCAGCTATTTCATACTGTGGGTGTCCATGATTTCTTCATGACTTCAAGAGCCGACTTCAAAAGTCACAAAAATAACATTTTTAAAACATTGCCCAATACAGTGCGAGACATTTGAGCAATTAAACTCAGATCTTCTCGTTCAATTCTTGCATGGCAAGCGTGTTTTATATCGGATTTGGATGTTTGTTGCATATACAAATATGATTATGTATATTCTTTCCATAGTTTCCAGCTGTTGATTTGTATTATTTTTTGCTATAGTAGTTACTTTACAAAGTTAACAACAAATGTCATACTGTTAACCACAATACAGTTAAAAAGCTATAAATCATGACATTGCAGCTATACATTGGACAATGGACTAGTTTAGTGGATTGAATTAACGTAAGACTGAGAATCAGTCATGTTAATGAAGTCCTTAATCATTACCGACTTCTGATCGGTCCTCTGAGTGTTGTTATAGATCTGCTGTGGTTTCTGTGGCATGTTATCATGGCCGTTGCTCATTGCTTACAGCCGTCAGGTTGAAGCGCTTGTGTTTCATCATCTCCAAGAGGGCTTGGAGAGCACTGCTCTGTTGGACTGGAGGTAAGTAACCAAAAAACAGGAGTTAGTTTCAATAACAACATCTATATTTGATCAACACAACCAGAAAATGTTTTAGGGTTAAAAATACAAAGTTAATAGAAGTTAATACAAATTTTCTCACCTAAAAAAATGAAGATAAGAATGAGTATAAGGAGGAATAGAATGACAGCAGCACATGCTAAGAAATAGCGCATATTGGAAGTGCACGTGTCATTCAGTCTCATACAGGGCCTTCGCACTGGTTGCCCTGTTTGCAAAACAACTATCCTGTCTTGCATCTGGAGGGTCCCATTGGTGGTGGGAGGCGGTGGGCGAGGCGGCAGAACACCTGTGTGTGTGAGAAGTAGCCTTGAGTTGTATAGATCCCACTAGCAAACCATACACGCTACCCAGCTAACAGGGCTAATAGGTTTCTCAGTCATTCTATAGAGTTCTCAAAAAGTTCTTGCAGTAACATTAGTAGAACTTTTTAAATATTTTGTATCATATATCACTTAATTCTTAAGTTGTTAATGGAATGTTTTAAACACGTTACAGAATTTAAAAAGTTTGAATAACTTTCTTATAATCAAACAATAACAATACAACGTCTGAAAACTGGACGTTTTGAACGTTCCTAGAACTTTCAAAAAAATGTTTTAACTGTTTTTGTTACTTTATGGAAACTTTAGCTGTTAGCTGGGTAGTAACTTTGTAGCGATGTCATATCTTATACAGCGTTCCAGACAGATATAAACACTCATATCACAATGAAGTACCTTTGTGCTGCTCAAACTGTGTGCGGTGCAGGTCACTGATGGAGTCGACTGAATGGAGCTCAATCTCTGTCAGGTCTCGGTCACTGACACGAACAAATGCTGGAGGAGGAGAAGGAGTGGATTTCATGATCACTCCCACTGCTTAAAATAAAAGAGAAAATGTGTGTAGGAGGTGATGACAGCATTATAGAAAAAACAGCAGATAATGTTTGAACAATGACATTTGAAACAAAAACAGTAGCAGGTGGTCTCAGGTATGAATGTATACAGACTAAAGTCTCTCCTGTGGTCTACAGTAGACATGTATAAACACTTATGAAAATCGATTCAACTTTTTGACTGACGTTATGTTTATCCTGTATCTCTTTAATATCTTAGCATCCAGTTTAAGTGTCCAGCCGTTTGTATGTCTTTGTGTAGACTTACCCTCAGATGGTGACTTAATCAAACGCTAGACGACGTCTGTTTGCGTCCGTGTGGTTGACAACCAAATCTCACAGCTATGAGAGATGGTTGTATTGTTTTCTATTTAGCTGACGATGGTTGTCTCCTATAGTCTGAAACGATCTTGGTCCGTCTCGTCCGCCAGGCACCTCTACCCCCAAACACAGCTCAAAATCCCCGGACCCAAAATAGCAGCAGCCTCATGGACGAGAAGCAATGGTTATTTATAGATTTTGGGCAAAACAATTATTCAGTTACTACGGACAGTGCATGTGTCGTGGTATAAAAAACAAAACTTTGAAATTATCGTAAATACAGAGACCAAATATAACACATATTTATTTACTTTTTTAATATCCTCGTTAAGATTGTTAATCTGCAGATTAACAATATACACTACAATATAACTGTTTATTGTATTTATGAACTGAGGAGATTTGCATGTAGACTAGCTTTGTCAGAATAGTGCCGTGACTTTTTTCATCGGAAGTTACTTGCCACAGAAGCGTCTCTGGGAGTTTCTCAACAGCGCGTCGGGAATTCCTACTACATTTCCCAGGATTCTCTGATTCTATGCTCCTTGTTTTGCAGGGAAGACAGAATTACGAGAAGCGAGGTTAAACGAGCTGACAGTTTACCGAGAAAACGTTTTCAGTGCTGGACTGCTTTAAACGGGAAGCTGGGGCTCAAACTAAACAAAAGGCAAAGATGCTTGCACGGGTGTTTGCAAACGGACTCGGAAATCGAGTAATAAGAGAAACCACGCGGACTGTCGGGCTGAGTGTAGCGGGGCGACAGGACAGGCAAGCTTCAACAGAGGTATACACGGAACTGGAAACAAAAAGACCTTAAATCAAGCCTAAATCTCTCAGCTAAATCACGACATAAGACTACAGAAACAGTTATGTAAAATTTATTTACGGGAACGTTTGCGCTTGACTCTTAGATACTTGTTTAATGTGATTGTAGAGTCAGTTCATGGCATTACATTGAAAGATTTTGAATTTATTGCAGTTTTATTGTTGGTCCCTTGTGGGGCTCAGAGTGTTTTTCATGCATAATGAACGCGGCATTGGTTCATCCGAGCTGACACTCGAGGACTTTATTAACTGCACGAGCGTTCATCCGTTAAGTCCTAGAAGCGGTGCACCCTTATAGTTCACAGGGCTAAATCAATGAAATACGCACAGGCCTACTTTTCCCTTTATCCCCAAAATAAACACATACATTTTATGGTAATTTTATTTTTTCAATTAGTTAATTTGGTTAGTAATAGTTAATCTTCCTGATCTTTACCTCACAGAGGAGGAAGATTCTCTCTCCTAAAGACTCTCTGTGGTGTCTGTGTGTGAAGCCTTGAGTATTAAAGATAAAGTTTCCTTATCATTAACACACGTGCACAAAGGCATATACACTGTTGGCCCTCTGTCTACTTGTGATTAATTTAGATTGGTTGACTTTGGACTGGTTTTGTAAATTGTAAATCGCTAAAGTGTCTATTTATATGAGGTGACAGTGGATGAGGTCAAAGGTCAGAGTACACAAAGCTGATTCATTGTGTAATGGAATAATGAAACTCTTTAAAACGCTGCAATGGTTTTATTAAACATGTTATAATAAATATAGTACAATAAAAATAAAGCTTTCATTACGCTGTATATGTTTTTAAACTTAATATAGTAAACTTAATAGTTTTACTTAAATTGCAATATCTCTGTCTCTGTATGTAGGTAGTAATGAAGAAGACCCAGTTATATGACTTCCACAGGGCTCAGGGTGGGAAGATGGTGGAGTTTGCGGGCTGGAGTATGCCTGTGCAGTACAAAGACAGCCACATTAACTCCCACATGCACACACGCCAGCACTGCTCCATCTTTGATGTCAGTCACATGCTGCAGGTCAGTTTGTGCACCTTGGCTCAAGCCATGTGCAGTTTACTTATAATTGAGTGAAGAAAGAGCTTACAGATATATTCGCTGCTAAGTTACATTAGCTATTCAGTATTATCATACTATAGTGTGTCTAATGTGTTGTTTGCTCCTCAGACTAAAGTCTATGGCAAAGACAGAGTGAAGTTTATGGAGTCGTTGGTTGTTGGAGACCTTGCTGAATTAAAAGACAACCAGGTAAGACACACATACAAATTCCAGAATGTCTTATATGTGTGTGTGTCTGAAGAAAAAACTCATATAGAGCCATTTTCTCCTACAGCCATCCAAAATGTCTATTCTAGTAAAATTCATTCCTTTCCTTTTTTAGGGCTCTCTCTCTCTCTTCACAAACACAAAGGGAGGAATCATGGATGATCTAATTGTGACCAAAACAGATCAGGGGTACCTGTATGTTGTCTCCAATGCTGGCTGTGCAGACAAAGACTCTGCTCATATGCAGGTCAATACCAGCCTTGTTATTTTTCAGTTATGTCTGAGGTTATTTTGTAATAATGTACAGATGAGTGTACCTTCCTTACATTAACAAACCTGCATGTCTGTGAATTCCATTATTAAGACACAGATAATTGATTGACCATGTAATGGTAAGACTGACCATGCAATAAATTTGAAAATTCAATTTAAAGAGCAACTAAATATTATATTGCTTTTCTTAAAGGCTCCTCTAAAGCTCAGCATGTTGTAGAAGTTAATTTAAGAGCAGTTAGTCACCTTTTGTCACCACAAGGGGGCGCCCAAATTCATTTTATATACTGAAATTGTACTAAATGCTGATGACAGAAAACTGATGTTTGTTTGTTTGTAGGCCAGACTGCATGAGTTTAAATTAGCAGGTCATGATGTAGATTTGGAGTTCATGGAAGAAAGTTTGATTGCTCTGCAGGGTAAGTCAGCTGATCATATATTGTGTATGTGTGTGAGATCATGCACATCATGGGTCTGTGATATAATTTTGTGCTAATACTGCCTGCTGCATGCTTATATATAAGATATATTTCCTGTTTTTGAATTTGTGTGTGTACTAAGTGCATGTGCTTATTAATGTGAATGCAGGCCCATCAATGGCTCAGGCTCTGCAGAAAGGTGTGTGTGATGACCTCCATAAATTGACCTTTATGACCAGTGTTTTGACCCCAGTGTTTGGCATCCAGGGCTGCAGGGTCACACGCTGTGGATATACAGGAGAGGATGGAGTTGAGGTGTGTGCGCGATGTTGATTATTTAACAGCTGTTTCTGTTTCCTAGTGCCATTATAACAAATGACAAACTTTTTTGTCTTTGCTTTGAGTTACTAACTGACCCTAACACCTTGTTTTATCGACACTGAACGTGAGTGGGATTCTCTTGACATGACAAAACTAAGTCACACTAATCATAATCTATTTTTGGTGCTAATCTACTTCATCCATTTTTATTTTCTGGCCCCCAATATAAAGTGATTTCTTTAATAAAAGATCATATGCGTAAGGCAGCCAGTTGTTTTATTTTTGATGCTCTGTGGGTGTATATATGTAATGTATGCAGATATCAGTCCCATGTGCAGATGTTGTTTCACTGACTGAAAAGCTGTTAGCTGACAGTGAAGTGAAACTCGCCGGTCTTGGTGCCAGGGACAGTCTCAGACTGGAGGCGGGGCTTTGTCTCTATGGCAACGATATTGATGAGACCACCACACCGGTGGAAGCAAGTCTTGTGTGGACAATAGGTGCATAAAAACCTATTTACCTATGCATGTGATTAAAACCTTGTTTTTAAACCCTGTATTTTGTTGAGTGTAAATACATTTTTGTATGTGTGTTAAGGTAAGCGTCGTCGACAGGCACGAGATTTCCCCGGTGCTGACATCATTGTGCCACAAATAAAGGCAAAGACTCAAAGAAAGCGTGTGGGACTGATCTCCGCCGGACCACCTGTCAGACCACACACGCCTATACTGTCCTCTGACGGCAGGGTTATAGGTACAAACACATTCATGATGGGCACAGAGTAAAACAGTTCACCTTAAAAATGGGAATTTAGTAATTTACTCTTCCTTTCCTCCCAATCGCTGTATCAGCATTGTAGCTCTGCAACATATTTTCTCTGAAATTGCTCCCATTTTGTTTCAGGTGAGGTCACCAGTGGATGCCCCTCGCCCTGTCTGAAACAAAACATTGCCATGGGCTATGTGGAAACTGGCTTCAGTAAAGTGGGCACACCAATCCAGGTGGAAGTGAGGAAGAAAGCAATACCAGCTGTGGTCAGCAAGATGCCATTTGTGCCCACTAAATACTACATGGGGTAGTAGACCAATAGACCATAAACTGATCAAACTAAGTATGTTGTTGAAATGGTTATTCATAGACTTGCCTGATAGTATTAACAGTGGAGGTCCAGGCCTCTGGATTACCAGACCAACATGTAAAGACAATGAGAAGAGTTACACATCAACACACATCAAAATTGCATACAAATGCACACTTTAAAAAGCTACACACTTTGAAAGTGTGTGTCTGAAAGTAAGCTGTATTCCAGAAATGTTTTGCGTTCAAGAAAATTTCCATATTATAATAACTTCACCAATTCAGATGAAATGGATGGTGGAATTTGACCATTTGTTATCTGTGTGTGTGTGTATGTGTTTGCTTTGTATAATCTTTGCACATTAACATAGAGCACTTGCACATGTCTGTGTATGTGAGTGTGGGAGGGTAACATCTGTTTTAAAGACTACTAAGTTTTCTTCAGTAACTCTAGATGTTTACTTAACTTCTAATTCAGTGTTTGACAATTAGCTGAGCTAAACGAAACGAGATTAGGTATATTTTATTACTAAGAAAAACACCTAATTTATGAGTAGTTTATTGAATTAATAATTAAAATTAATGTTATAACCTTTACCTTGACACTGTGAAACCTTTGTCTAAATGAACATTCCCATGTATGTCTATTTTTGTGCATGGTTGAATTATTTGCTTTATATACTTTTATAAATCAAAAAGTCCTTTATAAATTCTTTACCTGTCTGTAGCTTTTCAACAGGAAAGTGATTTTTATACTTGGTAATGCATTTTTGACAAGGCAATTTGGTATGTTTTGTATTTGTGATTACACTGCGTATTAAGATTTGAGTAATAAAGTCAGATTTATGGATGATATTTGCATTGTCTTGTTAATTAAAACTATTTTATATTATAATTATTGTGAAAAATTCACTAATGGATTTATGTGTAAGTACATAATAAACCCGGTGCACCCTTTTAAATACGAAATGCTATCAAATTACATATCTTTAAACCCCCATATACTTAACTGGTAATCATCTTAAATAATTTTCATTGCTTCCTATTCGGTAAAGTAATACAAAGTTTTGGGAACTTTTTCCAAACAAACAATTCTAAGCAGCTGACTATTGCGCTGTCATTTTGGGAGTTGTAGTTCCTAATTCTAGTGCTCTTGTCGCGGACCCCAGCCGAAATATCTACAGAGAACTACATTACCCAAAATGGCAATGAGCATGGCAAAACGGAGAGGTGGAGCGTGCCGGGTGTGCGAGACGTTACCGAGGGAAGATGGTGGAATCTGGAGTAGAAACGTGCACGATACTCCGTCCAAAACATTTTCAAAAACAATTACCATCCCAACCTGGTATTAGATATCGGTTACCAGGGGACAATCATAGATAATAAATCTAAAAACTTAGTAAGAGTCACACGTTTCTTATTTGGGGAGCGAGGTGTGCCCTCCGTTTGTCGTACTTGAAACGTGGGGCCAAGCTACACAGATCAGTGTTTTGATGCTCAGGGAAGGACTTGACAAAGGGAGTGTTGACAAACAGAGTACGGACAGTTGTTCTTTATAATCTCCCACTTTTAGGCATTGGTATTTTGGTGCTGGAGTTGAGGGTGCATAGGCTGTCAACATGCCACGAAGCAAAAAGGGAAAACGCGGCGGTGCTGGTTTGAGTAAGGGTAAGTTTAACGTTTGCTGTCATTTCAGATACTGTAAACATATGATTGGTATTCAATACCAACACCTGTTAAATATTACATGTTGTAGACAGTTCAATGATACGGTTGTATTATACCTATAGATTTCTCTACGTTGAGCTGTTTTATTAGTTTGAATTAGAAAAGTTGCCAGCTGTACGTTCTTAATGTTTGTCCTTTCAGTTCCTTTTTTTATTCCATTTCTAGGTTAAAAACCAAAAATTAGACATTTCCCACCAACCGAGTGTGGTATATTTTCATGCATTATGTTGCCAGATGTCCGATTAAATCGTTTTTGAACTTGCAGTTTTGGCTCTACTGCAGCAAGCACATTAACTTTGTATCAAAAGTCAGTCACACTCAGTCAAGGCTATTTCATTATTTATGATGAAGTAAAATGTTATGACAAGAATGTTATAATTATTGT
This sequence comes from Botia almorhae, assembly GCA_036877575.1. Taxonomy (NCBI): domain Eukaryota; kingdom Metazoa; phylum Chordata; class Actinopteri; order Cypriniformes; family Botiidae; genus Botia; species Botia almorhae. Next base: position 149,720 of record JAZGTJ010000014.1, read on the forward strand.
ATGTTATGATGTTGATATGTTTAAGCTATAAACTGCATATGGCACAGCGTATGTTTGTAACTTAAACAGCACTTTAACTTAATTGGGTATCATAGTAATTTAGCCTACAGCATGTAAAGTGAAGCCCATGCCGCCAGCCGGGTATATTTAGCGCAAGTGTCACAGAGACAGAAAACAGACCTTGTAGAGCGCACCCTAAACTCAAATTGGCTATACAGTCAGATAAATATCTTGTGACCAGTGCATTGCTCAGAAAAGCTATTTCTCGCATTGCCATTGTTCTGTTTAAAGTTACAGTTAAATGCGGCCTAAATAGTGTACCATCACGTGTACCAAGAGCACGCATTCCCGGTGTATGTGTACAGCCGGTATACCGGATCCGGGTCTTGATGTGCGTCACTTGGTAAATGCAAGCATGGCAAAATACGGTGTGCCTTGGTCTTATTTATGGCAGGATTGACAGCGACGAGTGCTCAAACATTGTTTTGTTGAATGTGGATAACTGTCTATTTTGACAGTGTTTAAAAAAAGAAGTCATACAGGCTTGGAAAAATGTGTTCAGTTAATGATGGGAGAATATTAATTTTTGGGTGAACCAGCTCCTGCAGTACTTGCATCAGCTTGGAGAGTCGTGTCATTTGTCTCTTCCTGTTCACTGTGAGCAGGTTCACTTCGACAGGAAGTGCTGCAGCTGCAGTTGTCAAAGACTGCCATGTCACGTCCAGGTAGCATGACTGTCTTGATTATGATCTTGTGCTTCTCATCCTATTAACATTGTGTATTAAAGACAGCTGCATGTAAATCTCCATGAATATTTGCTTGTTCCCATTCATTTGTCCTTGTTTTTCTGAATATCACTAATGAATCTGCCACTTCCACGAAAGCAGATCTGTAGAAGACCTGAATGAGTGCAGACATACTGCATGACATTAACTGTTTCTAGCCATTTTAAACTATAGTTACACTGTTGTTGAGTGTCTTAGCTTCATTGCCATCAATTCCCCACCATTCTGTATTTCATACTACACACATCTTATGATAAGTGCTCTGCTGCTTTGTCTTACCTCAGCTGATCCAATGTCTTGGCATGCTGATGCATATATTAGTACAGCAGTTATACTGTCAAACCTGTCAAATTGTCTTGAACTGTTACATTATGATGATATATAATTAATGATTTTCTGTTCTTAGTTCATTTAGAATGTGTTTTGACTCGATTGGAATTTTAGGCAGGTTTATGCCATTGTGGCAGATGAGCCTCAGTTTCTGTTTGTATTATTACAGTTTCATGCCATGGAATATTTATTAGTGAATCCTTTATTTTATTTTTTGACTGAAATGACTGAAATTTGCTAAAATTAATTCAGGTTAACCTGATTTGACGAAACTTTTAAAATGTTTAAAATCCAGATTAAACCCATTGAGGTGTATGAATTATATTAGTTTTTAGTGATTTGATTTTTCAGATTATGAACTGTAGGACTTACAATGCAGAAGATTGAACTGATCATTAATCAAACAGATCTGATTCAGTAAAGTGGATCAGTGCAGACAGTGAAATTGATTGATTTAAGGAAGATAAAGTCTGTGTCTTTGAGTTTATATGTCCCTTTTAGCTTTACTTTTGTCTTATCTGGATTTAATGATCAAAAGAATTTTTTATTTTAGTTTATTCTTTGAGTTTATTTGTGACAATGTACATTTTACTATGTAAACATACCCTTTATATATAGCATTCATTGTACAATGTCATTTGTATGTGCTTCGCATGTGGAACAGGTGGGCCATTATGTGTTAGAGAGGAGTACCCAATGAACTTTGGCCCAAATCAGAGCTCTGCTCCTGGGATGAGGGTTTGCTAAAGAATTATATATAAGAGTTATATATATTTGTAATAGTGAAAAGTATTTAGGCCTTTCTGAGGTATCTTTTCTTGGAGTCTTTAGTTTCCTATGAAGACTATAATTTACATATTATGACATGCTGTAGATGATCTAAACTTTAGTCACTGTTTTGCAATCTCACACGTGTTTGTTTTCTCTGGGCCCTGAAGTGAATCATCTGGCTTTGTTTAAGCAGGTCAAGGTGCATGTTCTGTGTGGACAGCTGAAACACACGTCTTCTCTCTCTAACACACATTAATTCCCTTCACATTAAAAGAACTGTGCAGCTTACATATGCATTCTTTTATTTCGTTAAACCATTAAACTAACTCTGTGCATCTCTTCATCCTGTTTATCTTTCTCTCTCCATCTGTGTGTCACAGGGAAAAATGGGGTGAGAGGTGAATCTGGGGTGAGTGATGATGATTTGGCCTCTGATGTGCTCAGTCAGTACAGCAGTGCCAGTGAAAGTGCATCAGTCCTGGAGGAGGGCACAGGTAATTTACACACATTATAGTGCATAGTAGACATGGGTACCAGTACCGGGAAGTGACATCACATTCACACACACTCTGTGCTCTGTAGGTGAGGTGGTGGATGAGCAAACTGCTCAGGAGGAAACTGAGGACAAACTTAAACTGTGCATTGACAATCTAATGGACAAAAGGTGTCAACACAGCCACGTAACTTTAAAATGCTTGTATATGATGTGTGACATGTAAATGCATGAAGAATGAATGAAAATGCATGGAACTGGATTCAGTAACTCAGAGTCAGTAAATCATTGTACTAAACTGCAATTGAAATTCCTTTGCAAATTTTAATCATTATTATAAACTTACTGTTGCAGATTGAGGTAAGGAGAGAGTTTTAGACACTAAACTATTATGTACTTGCTCATTAACTGAGTAGTTGTACAGCTGTACAAGTCCAATTTTTTTTTTAACCAAAAGAAACATTAGGTAGGATAAGTAATGACTAGCTTCCTTTATCTGTTGGTTGATGTGTGTGTGTCTCTCTCTGTATTTTAGTTCTAAGACCCGTATGGCTGCATTAGAAAGTCTCCGCTTGGCATTTTCCTCCAGAATCCTGTGCGACTTCCTGTTAGAGAGACGTTTAACCATCAGTGACTGTCTGGAAAGGAGCTTGAGGAAAGGTGGGACTATAAGACCTCGCTGAGCGGTTTCCTGTGTTTTACTTACACACTTGTGTACTACTTATATCTGTTTGCTCATTTGCTTGTATTGTGAGAGTAATATGGAACCAAAATTTCATCCACTTGTCTATATAAGGCAAATGTTATTTATAATGTTTGGAATCACCCTAAAAGGTTGTTACGGTTCTCTTGCTGTTACTCTTCAGGTGGAGGTGAGGAGCAGGCCGCTGCTGCTACAGTGTGCGCTCTCCTGTGTCTCCAACTTGGGAGCGGAGTCGAAGGTGAGGAGGGCTTTAAGATTCTCCGCCCCATCCTCAGCTCCATCCTGATTGACAGCTGTGCCAGCCTGTCAGCACGACAGAGTGTGAGTGATACCCAAAATATGCCTAAAATATACCTATTTCACAAAGTCAAAACATTGTTTTAAACTGTTAGGAAATAAATGGGATTTTCTTCTGTCTGTCTATGTTGTCAGTGTGCCCGAGCTCTTGGTATGTGCTGCTATGTTTCGGCCTCAGATGATGCAGAGGTATGATCAGGCAAACCATTTATAAATATAAAAAATAAATATTTCTGTGTGTGTATGCTAAAATGAACAAAACTCTTTCAGGACCTTTTAAAATCTATTGGACATTTGGAGAGCGTGTTTGTGGGTGCCTATCCTCTGGGCGATGGCACTCTACCCTCCGTTAAAGCTGGGACTCCTGCGCTCCACAGCGCCGCCCTGCAGTCTTGGGCACTGCTCTGCACCCTCTGCCCCGCATCACGCATTGACAGCATTCTCAGCCAGTGAGTCTGCCATGCACGTGTGCACAATCAACAACCTTAACAGTAACCTAGCTTTTGTTGTGGCATGCTTTAGCAGGAAAATAATTATCCAAAGTCAGTCTAAAATTCAAGATGGATAAATTAAAAAGGCATTTTAAAAATGGCTTCAATGTGTTTTGGCTAATGCTTTCAATACAAAAGGCAACCTAACACCAGATGTAATACAGATCTCTAATGATCTCTGTCTTTCAGTCACTTACCACGTCTGCATGCGTGTTTAGAAAGCAGTGATGTGAACTTCAGGATTGCTGTGGGGGAGACCATTGCTCTACTCTGTGAACTAGGACGTGATGTTGAACAGGTGTGTATTGTATTGTTGAATTGGATAGTGTCAGGACTGTATACGTATAATTACGGAGGGTCAAGTCTGACAGTAGTTTATGTAAAGTTGGGTGTGTTTTAGGAGTTTGAGTATGATGATTGTGACGCACTGTGCAACAGTCTGAAGAATCTAGCGACTGATGGAAATAAACACCGTGCTAAAAATGACCGTAGGAAACAGCGGTCAATCTTCAGAGAGGTGCTGCACTACATTGAGGTGAGAACCACAACAGCTGACCTTATAGTGGTCATACATAGTGGTTATAGTGGTTTCTTTTCAGTAGATGTCAATGTTTATCAATACTACAATAATAAATTGAGGCGATTCTGGATCTGTACTGAATGACTATGGTTTTAAAAGGCATTTTGCCTATTCTACACTAATCATTTTCTTTGTTTTCAGAATGATGATTTTACAGAGGAAAAGATCCAGTTCAGTATTGAAGCTATCTACATTGATGGGTGGATGCGCAGGAGAATATATTATGCCTTTAAGGAGGTGCTTGAATCTGGAGTCAGACACCACCTACAGGTTAGGAGGACCAACTGCAACTTTCTCTTTACATGCATTGTATTCCGTTATCTTGGCTTTTGAACTGAATTTTCTTTTATATACAATATTTTATTGATGTGAAAAATTTGTTTTTGTAGTTTAATCCATTGCTGAGGGATATTTTTGGGCTCGGACCTCCTCTCATCCTGGATGCCACTGTCAAAGCTGGCAAGATCTCCCGCACAGAGAGGGTAAATTTTAACCTTTACAAATATAAGTGCAAGTCTGTGTGCGTATATATATGTATGTTTGGTTTGTCCCTTTACAGCATCTGTTTAACTCTGCTGCATTCAAAGCTCGGACTAAACTAAGGAATAAAGTGAGGGACAAACGTGCCGATGTGATGTGAGGATGATAATGAAGAAGATACAGAGAGGAACACTACATCCTCTAAACCCTCTCGATTCACTTGAAATTGCAGATCAACAAACTGCAAAGCCAGAGACTTAACAATAAAGATGATGTGTGACTGTGTGCGTGAGTGTGAATGCGTGACTGGCCGTGTGTATGCTGTGTGTTTTATTTTTATTTAACATCATAATGTGTAAAAACTAGGAATCCTACACAGATATAAAATATTGTATCTTTATAACAGCCTCTTGTAGGGCTGTATTCAGCTTTTCTGTTAAAACCTTTTATACCTCCTCGACTTCGTGTTTTTTGGTAAATAAAAAAAAAGATCTTTTTTTTAAAAAAAGAAGTTTTACAGCTTTTAACAGCTCTGTAGGAAAGAAAGAGGCCAAGGAACATGAATTTTTATCAATGGTTTAGTTTTTATAAATGAACTGAGATGATGCACAAATGATCTTAACATGCCAACAAAGAAACTGCAGAATGCCAGAGTTTGTGTAAACCGTTTGTTTAATGTCTCTTACTGCCACTAAATCAGCCATGTTTTTATTCTAACTGCTGCTAAAACAGTGTGATTATACTGGTTCTGTCTCCCAGTCTGAACCAGTTAACTATAAAGTGTTTGCATCCTGTTCTCGATGCCAGTTATTTCTGCTGATTCAGATCATGTTTTACATATTTGTTTGGATTTCTCGCCAAAATGTCCAAAAGTCGTTTTGACTTAAATATGGGATTGCAATTTGAATATTTAATTGCAAATATGGGATTTGCAAAATATTTTGGAAGACAAACCATATTTAAATGGTGTAGTCATTTATCCTATAAAGGTTTGGAAGCCTTCTCGTCAGAAACAAATGTATTTGTATCAGTACAGTGTGGCTTTTAATAAAACAAATTGTGAGGTAAATGTGATCTTTAAATTTGCAAGTCTTATTTAACTGAGTGTTTGATTACTTCCATATTGAAGCAATAAAAATTGTAATGGTCCATTCATTTGAAACCTGAAAGCTAATGGTGTTGTTTGTTGCTATATCTTTATTTTTTTAGTTGAATATTGTTACATTTTTACAATAATTTTCGGGACTCTTTAACTCCTGAAAACTACACACAGTTCTTTGCTCGCTAGAAGTCTCGCGAGATTGTGGTCTATACAAGGTTTATGGTTACTAGCGGATGACAAACTTAGTCACACAAGTCAGCATACAGAGGTAAACTATTAGGTTTCCATTGAGAATGTATATCAGCCGCGTATTAGAATAACGGTAGGTCTTTATAGTCACCATTATTAAAGTGGCTAATGACGACTGTAATGGTTTTGTACTGCCCTCTACAGGAAGTATTTGTTGGGTTATAGTTGGCGTTTGCCTGTCTGCCCACACCACAATTCTTCAGTGCCATGCTTGAGAAATCACCTATAATACATGCGGCACATGTATATACAACTACACACACACATTAATGATGTTGCGGCCTGCCCCTGGGTGTGTGTTTAGATCTGTGTTCCCGTGTTGTTGATGTTGGGTGGCAGAGACAGGAGAGTATCACCTCACCAGGGCATGTAGCTCAAGAGCAGGAATACATCTGGTACACACAGGTACAGGTACACACACACACACACACCATTATTTATTTATAACAGAAGCAGTGAATGCTTCTGTTATTTGTAGTGATAGTATCACAGTCAGACTGCTGCCTCAACATCTTTCTGTGGTTCAGAGAACATTTAAACTGACCGTTCTAACTAACACACTCACAGCATTTACTAGAAGCTCACATTAAAATAATCATGGTAACGTTTTCTATCTGCGCTCATTGCACTTACTGTGTTTGTTTGACATTCTTGACAAAAGTAAATGTAAATGTTAGAGCGACAGATTATTTAAACCACGAGGGGGCAGACCTGCACTTGTAAAGTACTCTGCAGAACAAGGGGTCAGATGCCAAATAACGGATTATGTTTAGAAATCCGAGCCCATGTACTGTGCTCATCTCTCTCTTGTTTGACTCATTTACACTGAGAAATTTGAGAGTTCGCTCCCTAGTATGTTTTTAATGGACAATTTTTATGGCAGTGTTGTTTTTAGATCAACTCTACTTTAAACTTTAAAATACAAATACATTGATTGTTTATGGAATAAATCAGTTTAGATTTCCATTTATAATTGAAATGTTAAAAAGTTGTAGATATATCCGTAGAGATATTTAACATTCCAGAGTTGACTGTTTAAGACCAAAATGTTTATAAAATCTGATTTGAGAGATGTGTAATACAGTATTTACGTAAGACTAATTTCATAAACAGACACACGTACCCCAAAGATCCAGGTGTGTATGTAATCATCGGTGGCTCACATGTGATGCTCAAATGGGTTTCATTGTAAAATCTCTAAGGAAGGTCTTTCTGTTAAAGATTTCCTTATTTTTTATAGTTTCATAACATTTTGGTCCTACAAAAACGTAAACTCAAATCCTCTTTGACAGATTCATTGAAATCTTATGGTTCTGTCATGAACTCTGTCATGAATTATAAATGCTTGTTATATTATTATTCAGTTTCTTGATTTGAGTGATTTATGGCATGTTGAACCTAAGCCAGCTTACTGTTACAGTGTTTTATGGCCAATTGTAGCATATGGATTTTTGCTGACAGTCCAGTGGGACAGATTGCGCTATACACTGTTAGAGTTATGATTGCATTGCTAATGACCCACAGAGAGAGAGAGAAAGAGAGTAGAATACAGACAGCAGGTCATTTGAGACCACTGACACTGTGTGTGTGTGTGTGTGTGTGTGTGTGTGTGTGTGTGTGTGTGTGTATGAATGTGTATCATCTTCTGATTGGGTTTAGTATCTGTAGGTGGGTCAAATATCATCAAGGGCCCCAACTATAATCTCCCCCCCTCCCCCCTCTCTTTCTCCTTATAGAAAATGCAGAGGAAAATAAGATAAAAAAAACAGGGTGACGTAATTCACAGTGATGAATTTACATATAAAACATAGTTATTGCCGTATCCTGCCTATATGCTATGTGAATAAACATAAACACCAAAAAAGCAGGAAATCATTGCCGGAGGTGAAATGTAGATAACAGGCCTGGTGAAATTAGAGGAAGAAAATGTGAAACGTTGAGTATGTTTAAGGTCACAGTGAGTAAATTTCCTGCAGCTACAGACTGTGCTTGTCTGCAGCTACCCAGTGCTTGTGTGCTAACAGTGTGAAACAGAAGTCACTAATGGAGTAAAAGATTGTTTTAAAGATTGTGGTTAGAGTGAATGAAAAGAGACAGATCTGACCACTCATTCCCATTAATGAGAGAATATCAGTGGGAGCTTGTGTGTGGTAATCAGTGTGTTTGGACAAGAGGTTCTGGATGGGATTACAGTGTGTGTGTAGGAGGGAATAAACATCAAGAGCATTTCCACCTGTGTGTGATTTAGAGGTTTTGGTATCGGAGGAAAAATGCATTACTGCTTTGGGTGAACAATGTGAGTGGAATATCGTGTAGAGTTTGTGCAAACCTGAACACATAATTCTCGTAGGATGTGTGTGTTTGTGTGTGTTTACAGAGCTGAAGGGTAACAGATAATTAGCATGCTGCTGAAATCCATTAATTCATCTCACTTATCCTCCCCCATGCTTCCATTCGTGGGCTGGTCCGCCAGCACTCTGCTTAGTTGTCAGTGTAATGGATGAGTCCATAAGGTGCCCAGGGCAGGGGAGGTAATCGGTCAGAGAGTAAACTGGGTAAAAAGGGCAAAACTGTCACCAAACAACTTAAGCTAATAGCATAACCACTTTAACTGATGAAACGTGTTTCACACCCTGTTATGGGCTCTCTCACTCACTCGCTCATACACTCGCTCTTCTTTTCTTTATCTATCTCTCAAATACTCGTTTTGTCATCCGCTCTCGCCGTTTTGCCATGTAACTCTGTCGTTTCTTGGGAGTGAAGGAGCTACAGAATATTTGTCCACTTACAAAGAACTGACATTTCCTGTCAGCATCTGAATGTTATGGTTGGGCCTTGTGGTGAGGCATGGTGCTGAGAAAGTGTGTATCTGCTGTAAGAAATAACAAATACAGCAATTCACCAATTTGTCATTCACCAGTGAGCAAAGAGAAGCAAAACCAAAACCGTATATGAAATATTATGCAGTTCAAAACATTCAAAATTCCCTGTGCTGCTGTATGGGTGTGTGGGCACATATAAGAGAGTGACCACTCACAAGTGGGCTATGTTTGGAATGGAATACTAGTGTACTGTACTGCATACTAGTGTAAGGTTTATTCTATTAAACAATGAAACAGAAAAATATACCCAAGAGAAACATAGTAGATGATGAATATTTAGGCATTTGGTCATTTAGACTCATTTTTAGACACATTTTAACCATCCACACATAGTCCTATGAGTGTCCTAATCACACAGTGTCTTTGATGTGTATTCCTATAATGACTACACTACAGACTATAGAAACCTGCCCTATTGTAAAAACAGAATGTGCTCTGTGTATAGTTATGATTCCATTAGTAGAGATGATTTGTTTTGCTGTTTGTTTTAATTGAGTCAGAAGATCACTTATCCTCCCCCGCAGGTTGAACGCTTGTTTGTTGTGTGATGTATTTCCCATATCTCATCTTCCTTCTGATGGCCTCTCTTCCAGAGATTTCTGTTTATCCAGCACTAGATGGTTTTTGGCTGCACATGACAAAAGTTTCTTTTTATATTGATATAGCCGGAAGGTGGGATATGTCCGGAGAGTGTCTCTCTGCATCCGTTTTTATTTAAGAAGCACATGCTCGGGGAATTCAGCAGTTTATTGATTCCCCCCTTCAGTGTTCAAACTGTAGACTTAGGTTGCCAGGCCAGATTTGAGTTTGTTATTACTTAGTTAAAGGTTTTGACTGCAGCAAAGAAAGCATTTAGAAACAGTTTGGCATGTAATGTTTTTTAGGCACTAACTCGTAAAAAACCAAACTGTAGTTAAGTTAGAATTTATGTAACTTTTTTCTGTTGTTTAGATTTTAATTACACCCTCACATACCTCTTACAAAAAAGACCAAGACCATACACGATACATACCATTGTGATGACACCCACAGCCACACACACACAGCAGTGGTGTGAAAATCGAACAGGCAACCTTTGGGTTACAAGTCCAACTCTCTAACCATTAGGCTACGCCTGCCCACAACTTATTAATATTCTATGGTATTTATATACTTCCATAAAAATCATGATATTCGCTGATACTGTTTCTTTTATAACAAAAGCTCCACATTGAGACATAAATGAATGCAGCTTTGAGCTCTTTACACACCGCATGTCCTTCAAGTCCTTTGCACATTTGCAAACTTTCTAGTCTGATCAACACTCCTAATGAGTTTTACCATAATCTTCCTTCAGTCACAGGGCTGATTCAAATCACAGTAACATAAACATAAATAAACCTGTTGTAATGTCTGCCACATGTTTCTGATCTCAGGCCTGAGATCAATTGCAGCATAATCCTAATTGAAATGCCTGCAGCTGTGAGATTGAACGCCTGTTTAACACGGTGACATTATGACGTCATGACTGTGTACAGTAAAGTAAACCTACAGAAGCCCCAAGGCACAGTTAAACATCAAGTATATACTGATGTGCATACTTAGATATAACAGATTTTGCCAAGTGCAGTAGGTAATCACAGTATTCCATGCATACAGAAAAAAATACATTCTCTGCGCAGTGTACATACCGCATACTGCAGATATAGTATGAGTAGCTATTCTGAACATAACCCTGGTGTTATGGTTAAATTACCCAGACCCCACTGCTGCTCTCTCTCTCTGCAGGACAGCTGTGATAAAGGGAGATGGGAGTCTGGGTTAAAGTTGCTGATTTGCTGTTCTAATGTTTTTTGTGCAGCTTAACAGTAGCAGGTCTTTTTTAAAGAGTATTTATATCAGTCCTGGAATGTTTAAGTGATAAAAGAAAAGAGAGGCTTGGCAGGGCCCAGAATACACAAACATGTAAACAATATCTTACTCTAACAAGAATACCTGTCTCAAAATAAAGTACTTTTGTTCTATAATGTTATAAGTCAGAGTTATTGGCAGACTTCATGTTTTGTTTGTTTCTGTAGCCAGATGTTTCTGTTAACCTTTGAACCCTAAAAATACTGTATGCATTTACTGTTTCTGTAAATCTGAGTATGCATGCTTCCCTGCTATGCAGTATGCAAACAGCAAAACTTTAAATAAGCAGCGTGTCCGAACAGTCAGTATTTGTGATTCCATGTATTAAACTGCAGGAATTGGAGGCAGGCTTTGAGAAGTTTACCTCGCCTACTCTTTTAAACCCTTCATGCTTCACCACGATTCACCAACCTCTCATCCCTCCTCAACTGCCTCCTTATCTGTACCGAACAGCAGATTATTCAGTCGTCTCCACTCCTCCTCCTCTGCTGTTTTATCAGCGTTTCTCACCCTGTGAAGAGAGCGTTCCTCTCTCTGATCATCCTTCTCTCTCTCTCTCTGTTGAGGTGTTGTATTGTTGGAGTTCTGTCTCCCTGGAGACATGAGTCTTAAAGTGGGTGATGATGACGTGAAAGTGCTTCTGGAATGCTGGTTTCTGAATAGAAGCTTTACAATTAGGTGGTTTAAGCACATGCAGAGTATATACATCATTATGTGCCTTTAAATCTATCTTTGTAAAGCAATGCATGCAGTTTCTCATTTCATTGCTTTGAGGTTATGGAACTGTTATGCATCTTATATAGACATGTACAACTATATGTAGTTGTGATGGTGTTTGTGTAAATTATACGGTCATATCATGAAGTTTTCAATTTTGTCTAGATCTTTTGGATCTAAATAGTATTTAGTCCATTGTACTTTGAAAACATACTGGAATTTTCTGAAGTGACGGTCCGGCACTGATCAGCATGAGTTGGTTTGTCTGTCACAATGTTATGCAGGATTTGTAAAGAGAATATTGGTATTGAACGATGGGAAAGCAGCAACTTTATTGGACCTGACAATAGAGCCACAGCGTCTGTTTAAGCATTGTTGTTATTTATTTTACATTTAAGGTGGATATTTAGTAAAGGGTCTTATAGATTGGAAAAACTGGCCCAATTAATTCTAAGAATTAAAGACGGGATTTAAAATGGCCAATAAAACTATTACTGTTTTGGGTCATATTTGTTAAAATCCTTTAAATTTTTGTGTAAAAACAAAGATGGAAAATCTGAGTGTCTGGGTGAGCTTGTAGCTTAAGCCAGGATGTGTGAGTAATGTATTGTTCCTCATGTCAATTCTTAAGAAAATACAGAGATCTGGATCTGGCTCAGTGCCTGTTTAGCAGTGTCCAGTCGGGGTCTTAATCCTGTCTCGCTACTGTCCCACAAAAACACATTTCTCTCAGCAGCTCAGACAGTGAGAGAAAACAAGACCCAGATGAGAACAACAGGGAGAGAAAGAGGGTGAGCGAGGAGAGAACAGAACATATAGAAGGTCAATGAAAAGACTTCTTCCCACTTTTAGATTCCTCAACCCTTGCGTCCCCCTCTAACTTTGTTCATTCATTCTTCATCAGAAATCTCGGTTAACACTCTGCAATTCACGTAGTGCCCCGACAAGCAACCCTCACTCTATTTAAACCAGTAGAACCACAGCAAAGACAAAGCAATGTGTTCTCAATTAACTGCCTCCTGATGAGAAGTGGAGAGGAAAGGAAAACAGTGATGGGTGAGAAAGGAAAACTCCTGAATAGAGGTGTGCAGAATAAGGGACTAGAGAGATGAGGCTTTGGCCCCAGATGGTTTATGGGTAATGGTTTAATTATCTGCTTTAAAAGCTTCACAAAGACCGCCTGGAACTAAACGCTCATCTCAGCTAAAAAAAAAGCGAGATGGGGTCCAGCGGGCTGATCTTGTTCTCTCGCTGTGTTATTGTCTGGTTGGCTGATCAGCTAAAAACAGGAAGTGGGTCGGTGGCTATATTGTTTGTGGCTCTCACCCGGTGTTTCGCCTCTTTCAATCTCACACTTTTTATTTTACTGGCGTCCATAATCCTTCATTCATCTTTCCATTCATCTCTCCATTCAAGCCAAAATCCCACACTGCGTGGCCATGACCACAAACACACTGCATGCTCATTAACACATGCTAACACAAACACAAGATATATGTGAATTCATACACACAAACACATCATGCTATAGGCCCCAATGGCCATTCAGATCCTGGTTGGCCCCAAATGCATACATTGCACATCTCCATGGGATTCCACTTTGAAAGAGACACCCACATTCAGTTTTGTTTGATGTGGGGCTCGTAGGGAGTAAAATTCCTTTGTGTGTATGCATCTGTTTTTTGAATGAAAGGCTGAAGACAAACATTACTGGTGCATCTAGTTGTGGCTTTTAACCCTGTTTGTTAAAGACTCCATCAAATCAAAATTCAGGAGATCAAAAATTCATATAGGGTTGTGTGGCTTTAGTCTATTTTTCATTCAAGGTCATCTAGTGCTAAATTAACTTTTAGCAGATCTGCATGTTTGTCAAGTCAAATGCTTAGAAGAAGGATAATGGTCTTCTCCCTAATACCACCTGCTTCTGAATAGCACTAGCAAAAGGCAAATCATGGTTCATGACACATAAACTACCATACTATAAGTTACAGGTGTATAAAGCAATTAAGTATTTAAAGAAGTATTTAAACTTCCTGTTTAACATGTCAACACAGGAAGGATTTTTTTGGAATTCCCGATCATCCTGTAAAGTTAAAGGTTTAGTTTGAGCATGTATGAATTATGAAATCAGTTTTAGATAGTATTTCCAGTCGTTCTGTTACACGCATACACAGCGCACACGCACATTCCAGCATGTACCCGTGTGTTGTCCGTGCTGACATACTGATAATTCATGTATCTCTGGTTGTCTTCTTGTCAGCACTGAATATGTGGGTGTCGGGTTCAGGTTAATTATGTGTGTGTGAAAGAGACACTGGTTTCATGTTCTGCTGTCATGCAGAGAATTTGAGGGCCACAGAGACTTAAAAATTCAGGCAGTTTACGCATAGACACGGGATAAAGGTCACAACCCTTCACCATGGATCTATCCAAGATGTCGTCTCCTCCACACACAAAAAAGCAGACCACAGTCCAGCCCTTACACATGCACAGGCTCACCCAACGCCAGCCTTTTACAGATTAGTGCGCAAAAACAGATCCTTGGAGGAAAAACCTCAAAATTAAAAATGTAGGCAAAAAATGAAAACAAATTTGTAATTTGAGATGCATTATTTTTAGTGTACAATCTGTTAATTTAATTCCATAACAAACCTAATTATTCCAACTGAGACAAAATGCCCCTGAAAATTAACTCCAGGTAAGTAATACTGCACTGTATTACTGCACAGTAATACATTTAAAATTGCCCCATATTTTATATTGATAATATAACAAAAAAACTTATTCCACAATTCACACTCTCACATTCATATGCCTTTCTTTTTTAAATGTATGTCTTATAATGGAGGCACCTGTTGATACTGCTAGACTGATCTTTAGTGTAGCTGATTTTGAAGTCTGTGATAGAAAATGAATGCTGACATGTTTGGAGAGGTGTTGATGTGAGAGAGGAATTCATGGACGAATGAGCACAATTCTCCATTTTATGCTTGTTTGGTTTAAAACATTTCTGTAGATTAGCTTCAAATGCTGCTTAGCAGGGTTACCGCGGCACCCGTTGTAGAGAAATATAAGTTATGCGTTTGTTTTCGTTAGGATTCTCAGATAAGCAGTGCGTGACCACATCACAGACGTGCCGCTTGGCAGCCCTCCACAACCCCGCTGCATTTCAACAAAAGCGTGCGATCCGATCTTAATGCCAAATTCTAGTGGTAGCAAGAAATAAAGTTCGTCTGTTTATAAAAGACACATTCTGCGGCTAGATTGCCATCATGGTGAAACTAATTACAGAGAGAGAGATGAAATGTCGACATATGGAAGGTGTTAGAATGGTAAAGCTAGACTATGCCAATAGTCTCTAGTTATGTCACGCTGTCTTGCTTGGTCAGTATTATTTTCTGTTACTATTTCCTTTCTCTCATCCAGACACTTAAAACCCTACCACATGGCTCGTAACTCACTCACCACACCTTCTGTCTGTTCTTTCATCCCTCCATCTCTCATCCACTCTTCTCTTTCACCCTTATTTCTGGATCCATTTTGTTTTTTCTTTACGTGTCTTTACTGAGACCTTCACCCCCCTTCTCTCTGCTCTCTGTTTGGCCTGGCTGTAGGGAGATGACCGGCTGCTTCATGGAGGTCCTGTAGCCTGTGGCTCTGCTCAAGGTTACTGGGTTGGGAGTTTGTGATGTTGGGGGTCTTTCTTCTTTAGAATGATTGCTTTGGGGCCACTGTGTATTTCAGGGTCCACTGAGCTTTATATAGGGCCCCATTTTAACATCTCTTGCACACAGCCTACAAACAGAATCTCTTCTTCAGTGCTAAACACCTGTTTGTAATAATCTGTGTTTTAATATTTGCATCTAGTGAAAGCGGTTTGGACTCTGTGTGTTTGTTTGGGACGTGATTGTTTGTATCTACATTGTCATTCTCTATTTTGTCTGCTTGTCTGTTTGCGTTTTCTCCTATTTTCTCTGTGTGACAAGCCGATACCAGCTGTGTGCATTTAACAGATTATGTAAAGTCAATATCCGTCTGGCCTTTATTTTTAAATCAGCACGCTACAGAAAACATGTGAAAGTGTTTTGAATGCTGATAAATGTTTCCATTTATTGATTTTGTTTAAGCGTATATATTGTTTCCCTGTGTTATCACATAAGTTATTTTCCTTAAAGCAAACACAGACTTCTAACGCTTTCTCTTTTGATCTCTTTCTGTGTTTAACAAGGAAAAAAAATTCTCCCTTCATTGTGTTTCTTTGCGTTTAATTTAAGGTCAACCTGTCTAAGAAACAGGCAAAATGTACCTCAAACAAATTTCTCTGCCGGGATTATCAAGCTACAGCCTGGTTTTCTTCTTCCAGTTATCCGCTTACATTTTACAATTTCTGCCTCTTGCGTATACATCAGTATCTGTGTGTGTACAGGTTTGGCCGTACTTTTAAAATGTCCTCAAAAACGGTGTAAAACGTGAAAAACTGACTTGAGGACATTTTAGGTGGACCTCCCTCACTTGTTAAAGAAAGACTACAGATGAATTTAGCTATGATGTTCTAATAAATCTAATAATGTCAACTGGTTTGTGTGCTAGGTTTAGTGTGAGGAGATGTTTTGCTTAGCCAAGCCAGGTTTGTGTGAGGGTTAGGTTTAGTAAATAATAGTAAATAAAGTAATATCGTCTGAGATATCTGTAAAAGACTATGAAAGGCCTTCCCTCATATAGCTTTGAGTGTGTATAAATGTGTCTGTGCATGTGTGTTTGATAAAAGCGGTGAGAGGTGAGAGGTCTCTCACTGGAAACTGCTGTAAAGTTCAGGTCTTCAGAGGTCAGCACACCTCACTTCAAGGTGTCATCATCAGGACCACAGGGAAAATCAGAAAAAAGATGACAGTTTCACAGGGGTTACAAGACATTTGATTGGTGGTTTGGGTTTACAGAGGGCGGGTCACAGGGGTCAATCTGACAGGCCACACTTTTTGATGGGCAACCTGTTGAGGAAACTGAAGCGCTCAGGGAGTGAGAGGTAGTTCATTTGTACAGAGTGAAAATATGGCAGATAAAGGCTGAGGAGGAGAAAGGGATGCTCAGGGTCATTCATATGTTTGCCACGTGTGAACACAAGGATGACGTGAAAAACACGACAAACAGAAAAGACGCTTTTATGGAATAAAAAGTTATCCTTTGTTATTGCACATTCATGGTCCTGTTTCACATTTTCACAAAGATTTTTATTAAAGAAAATGTATAAAAATATATTTATCTTAATATATCGTAATTTTTCATTAAACTGTAATAACTTGCTCTGCCTCTAAAGAGTTTCTGTTTTGACTAATGTCACCAAGCCTTATTTTTTTCTTATTTTCTTCTTATTTTTAAATCCGCCCCTCATCTGTTAAAAATACAGCGGGGTCTAAAAGTCTGAGACCAGTAGTAAAAATGCTTCTAACTTTTTTACCATGCTGTTTACTGTAAATTATATTATCAGCATAACAATTTGAGTGAAGAGCTGAATGGAAAAAGCATGAACTTCATGACAACTTCAATGACAACATGTTGTCAAGCTGGCATGGACTCCACAAGTTTGCGCAAAATGTGATGATCCATGTTATCCAGTATGATTTGAGAATTTTCCAGAGAGCAGCTTGTTTGCCGAAATGAAGCGGTGTAAAAATGGTTTACAATTAACTGGTTTTTAACTTAAATATTTATTTTTACTTGGTTTGAATTATTCTGTCAGAATCCCAAACCTTTGTTTATTTCCATGTTTAAACGAAAAACATTCCCAGCCACAGAACTTTGGACGCCACAGTTTGTATATACTGTAACACTATTGGCCTGCAGCATACAATAAAAAGAGATGAAAAAGAAAGTACGAGTAAGAGAGGGATTTATCATGGGCAGAAACCTCGTGCATTTATGAGTCTGTGAGAGAGTTGGAGAGCTATAGGGATATGGTATGATGGAACGCTCTCTAATGTGTTTATGTGAAACTCCATTCATTTCTCAGGGTGGTTTTAGTCGAGTGAGTGATGTGTGTGAACGAGATTGGAGACAGGATGGCTGTGGAATGCTGTGCGCTGTCATTGCAGGTGCCTCTCCCAGAATGCACTTCTATTCCTTCTGTGATGTCATGATAACATCAGTCCTCCCATCACCATGACAATGGCTGCGCTATTACGCTCAACCCCAGACCCCAATAATTATCCCAGGGGTGAGGGGTCAGATTAATGGGGCACAATCTGTCCTGTGAATAAACCTGCTTGTTAACCCCATGTGAGGAAACCACAGAGATAAACTCATGCCAGACTGAATTACAACACTTACACACACATGCAGGATAATTTACAGTTCAGGCACAGCAGGTCTCCAGTAAGGGTGCAGTCACACAGGATGCTTGATAATTACTAGGGAAGAAGCCTCATTTAATTTGACATCTGTCTCTTTGCCCCCTATCTGCGCTTTCTCTCTTTCTTTCCCTCATCCTTTCTCTCTCTCCCAGTTTCCCCATCATCAAGTTGAAATAAACTGAAATGCATTTTTAAAGCACATGTACCCATGTGTTCCACATACCCCTAAGTATTTGTGTGTGTTTGTGTGTGTGTGATAGATTTTGTGGTGAAAGCACAATGCCAAGCCAACATAAATCTACACTTACCACAAAGGCTCCAGCAATTACACAAAAGCTCTGTTCCAGAACAGTCTGTATCAGAACCTCAATGCCTACAGCCCTTTATAGGCAGCTGCTCTTTATGACAGCGTCCCAATGGTGATGGAACCTCACAGATGACCGATTTGGAACCCTCTACAAAGGCAGCAACTCTGCGCATCACATTAATACTGTTCTGTATGGAAAACTCAACTTACAGTTAATTTGACTGGCGTTTGATGTTTGGCATTTTCATAGATTTTTTTTGTACTGAATGCATTTCTGCACAAAAGACACATGCTGGTTTAGAATTAGTCTACAACAAGGTTTCTTAGAAGGGAGCACGCTGTGGATCAAGCTTAATTAGCATCAAGAACTTGTCCATGTTGACTGTAGGCAGAGTTTTGAAAGAGAAAAATGGTTGCCAAGAATATGTGTGTGCATGAGGAGGGTCAATGAGTCAAATTTAGACCCAGCATGTGAGTGTGTGTTATTGTGCCATATTTTGATATAAAATTGTGAAATGTGGTTAAAGTGTGTGTGTGGGTGTACAGGTGTTGGCAGACATTTCACGCCACATAGAATTCCAAGGAAACAGTGAAATTACTTACTTAACCCTGTTTATCGTCTCTCATTATACATGTGCAATGTGCACTTATGCATTCATCATACTGTTATGATATAATTAAGGTCTTAAATGACCGTAATTATATTTAACAGCGCTTGTTCACCACATACACTCATGAGTCTGGCTTTGATTGTGTTTGTGGGTGTGTGAGCGCTCTGTTAGGTGCTTAGTGGTTTGATTCTGTGCTTTGTGTGATTATGTAGCTTTGTGCTTTTGAGAATATGATACTTATCTGTACTTGCGCTAAATTAAGCACATGCAAACATGTATCATTTTGCTGGCCTTGTATGTTCAAAAGAAACAATAAGTTGTCTGTTTTCCAAAACTGTTTCATATTTGTCTGGTTTTCTCTGTCCTTCTGGCACAATTATTGTATTACTTCATTGTGATTTTTCCCCTTTGATGTCTGTCTATGGAAGATCACAAAAGAGAGAGACAAAACTCAAGCGGACAATACAAATGACCACCTTACTAAAAAGAAGTGTGGTGGTTTACACTACAAGGTCAAATGTTTATGGTCACTTATTTATTATCAATATTTTGTTCCACATTTTTCCTGCAGAATGACTGAGTAATATTCAAAAGACTATAGTCAGAAATTAAATATTCATGAGGGATTTAAAAGTAATTAATGAAAGTAATAAAGGAAGTATTTAGAAGTAATAAAGGGGAAGGTGCTGAGGGCACATAACAGCCGGAGGCTGCAGGTTCAAAGACACAAAAGCGTACTGCTTACCCCCCTTACTTATGCCCAGAGGGCAGCCCAGGGTCAGACTCTCTCCCTGGGGCATCCACTACTCCAGCTCCTGGCTTCTGACAGGCCTGTGGGAGTTTTTGGGAGGTCCTGAGAGAGGCCAGACCTTTTACACCTCAGAGACCTCACTTCACCTGCTTTCTCTCTTTTTCTCTACCTCACTGCCATGCTTAGAAAACACAAATTTGTTCCCAACTTGTGATTTAAGTGGTATCACAGTGCTACTAGGTGAGACTACTAGGTGAGACAAACCAATGTACTCTATGACATGGATATCTGTAAATGTCTTGACAACACATTTGGGGGGAACAATGAATGGCTTTTCTCGGCTCAGAGGTTGTTGATGATCACGGTTCCTGTTTACAAGGCTGATTAATTCATTTTCCATATTTGTGTCTGCACGGAAGTGTTGATGTTTTTCCTCAAAGGCTTTTGTTTACTCAAACGAGTGTATGTTCGTGCGCATATGCATGATTGTCTGTTTGTGTCTGGGGCTGTGTGCTGGTCTCATTATAATCAGAGGTTTGTGTGTGTGTGTGTGTGTGTGTGTGAGGGTCAGCAGATGGAATTGTAATGGGACACACACACTGGGAGCTACAGGATATGTCTTGCTCTCTCTTCCTCTCTTCAGGTTAAGGAGGTGAATGGCGACAGGTGGGGTTAAGTGTATATGAAAAGATTGTTGATGTTGAGTTATTCATAATACTCATTGTGTGTGTGTTAATTCCGATTTGATTTATTTGGCCGTGTTTGCACGGCAACGGAAATTCCAAAGCCCAAGTTTAAATTAGATAATATATAGTATTAGCAGTAGCTAATATAATCAACAGGTATAATACAACCAGCCTATGACTTTAAGCTTTAGTTATGCTGCAGGTGGCATGTGTACTTTTATTTAGAGTTTAAAAATATTGCTTATGTTGAGATTCCATTATGTTTTATAAAAGTAAAATAATCCTAAATTCATGTCTAATTCAGGTCTGGTTTATTCAAAAACTTGGGATTAAATTCAGCAACAAAAAATAGAATATAAAAGCAAAAAAGATAAAGAAAGACCAGTTCAGTGCATGTTAAACATCTATCCATGAGAGGAAGTGATCTTTCTCATCTTAAATAAAGCAGGAAAGCAGATGTACAGAGTGAGATATTCCACCGTCAGAGGCTGTCAGATTATGTACTTAATTTGTATGAACTGCGGGTTTCTCTGCAAGCGCACAGAGTGTGTGTGTAAGAATGTGTGTAATGCATGCTTTGATGTATGATTGCTGAAGGGAGTGAGGTAGGATATATGTGTGTGTGTGTGTGTGTGTGATGGTTGTGTTTGTGTGCTTTGAGAAGGGAGTGTTGAATGAATGACAGTACTCGTTTGTCATCGAGATTTGTTTAATTACAGTCTGTCTATCTCTCCTGTATCCCTCCATCCTCAGTTATTTTCTCCTCCCCCTTTTCTCATATATATCCCTCCATTCAAATACCCCAAAGTCACCATGGTTACATGGTGTCACCATAGTTTTATGGGCATTTACCATGGTAATATCATTGTAGGATACATGAGTAACACACCAGCTATCTCCATAGAGACCAGCAAATGATTTGGAGTGTGTGTATGCACAGGTACGTGTGGTTTCTAAGAAACAAAGAGATGCTTGAACTCACTCAGCAGGCTCCTGCAAGGATCCACACATATACCGTATATGCATGTGTGTTTCTCCATATGTGTGTGTGTGCATTCTCCTCCTGAACTTGACCATGTACAAAAACAGTAATATAATCGCAAAGTAAACACACACACACTGTTTCTGCATCTTCCATCTTCCATCCTCTGTCTCTCTCTCCTACTGTGTGGTCATATACACCCACATCTGCTTGCCAAACCCTCCAGCAACATTCAGGAAACGTCTAGGGACAATGCTCAGATATCATTTATCATTACACCATACAAACCCGGATAGTGACAAGATTAACATCTTTGTTTCATTAACATTTTTATGAATAATGCATGAACACTGAATTCTGTCTTTCACACACATACATTACTGATGTGATATGACTAACAAACCAACAGCTGCTAATCCAATGGCAGCCAACGTCAAAATGTAAAAGTTAAGAAATATCAATAAAGTTTATTGATCAATGAGAACGTTTTATAGTACTTCATACAGAGCAGAGATTTTTTACAGTCACTTTTTATTTTTCTATCTTTTTTCCTCAAAGAGTTTCAGTCTCTGAGAGAGTTTGTGTCTGCCTCTTTTAATGTAAAACTTATGAAGCTCTGGACTCCCTCATTTTGCTATTTTGGTGTCTGTTCCTCTGTTTTCTGTCTGAAAATCCCACAGTGTTTCTTGCTCTGTCAGTCTTGCACTTGCACTTCAGTATGTGTGAGTTTCCCCGCACAGGCGTGTCCCTCTCAGCTGAACAATACTAGTTTACGTGGTCAGGAAATCTCCACTCCTGTAGACATCAGTAATTGACAATACAAGCTTGATCTTTGTCTTTTGTACAGTGAGTGGGCTGAAAGAGGAAGGACGCGATGTACTGCCTGGTCACGTGAACTACTAATACATATACAGGAGGGCTGTCAATTTAATGCATTTGTTTTGTAAAAGTATTGATAAAAAAAGACATATTTATCTGTTGAATAAAAATGCATTTAATCATGGTCCCTGACTCAAACATTTTATGCATTGCCAGATCACAAATACTGAGTTTGAGCATCACGATAAAGGCTGTTCGCACAAGACGTGTGCAAAAACAGCTAGATGGAATGAACTGACCGTGTGTGTGACTTAAAAATTACGAAGGCATTTGTCTAGTGCATGTTTGCATCAACTAACAATTGCAAAATAGCACATTTGAAATGCAAGAGCATGTTCTGTGTGATCTACCTCAGACAGATTGACAAACCAGATTGCAAAATGAAAAGCGAGAGAAACAGGTTGGTGCCATTAAGAACAGGATTGTCTTTAGAGTGCAGAGTTTTGAGTATACCATTCTTCACCTGCCCCCCTTAATGCTCTCGCATATTCACTCAGTCTTGTCTGGGAATGAGGCTCCTCTCGTTGTGGTGATTTGCGTTGATTATGGATGTGGAAACAGTGCGTGCTCAGTAGATTACCTCCCTTTGCAACAGCAGAAAATTAGTTCCAGAACATTAGACATACCTGTGGTGTGTGTGTGTTGTGAGGTCTGTTTGAATATTCCCACGTTTTTTATAGATTGTGTTGTTTTGTGGAATGACTGAGGTGCCACACACATTCACACTCCCTAGACTGAGGGGGTGATGGTTTGTGTCTGCCCCAGTCATCCATCATATACCAAACTAATTCACCCCTTATATACGCACACACACCCCACGGCTATCTTTGTGAGGACTATCCATAGACACATTGACTTTTATACTGTTCAAACTGTATATTCTATCCCCTTAACCTACCCCTAAACATAACCCTCACAGATTTTAACATTTTCAAATAAACATCATTTTGCATGTTTAATAATCAATTTCCCTGGTGGGGACTGCTGGCTGGTCCCTACAATGTAGGTGTGTGTGACTTACCATACTTGTGAGAGCATTTTGTCCCCACAATAATAAAAAAACATGAACACACACATCCACTCACAACCATTTGTGTATTAAAAAAAGGATTCACTTAATCAAAATTAAAAATCTGTCATTATTTTCTCACCCTTATGCTATTCTAAGTATCTTTCTTTCCTATGTAGAAAACGAAAGAAGAATTTTAAAGAGTGTGCTGGTTATTTTTCTGTGCAATTACAGTGTATGAGGACTAAAGCTTCAAAGCTACCAAATGACTTGTTATATAGTCCGTATATAGTCAAATAGACACTTTTTTATGATTCTCATGGTGCGTTTGTGTCTTTGTTGATGTTTGAAAGCTGTCTGCATGCATTGTAGTTATATAGGAAAGCACAACAGCATGTGAGTGAATAAATAATGACAGAATCTATTATTTTTGGGTGAACTATTGTGCATACATGTAAGAGAATTCTCTCTCTCTCTCTCTCTCTCTCTGTCTCTCTCCAGGAGAGGGTGATTAATAATAAGGAAGCATGGAAAAGGAAGAGAAACACATACATTCACATGCATGGACAAACATTCCCAAAGAATTATGTTATTTTCTCTCCTAATAAACAAAACAATATCAGATTAATTAATAATTGAGATTAATTAAGCCTGATAAAGTAAAATCCTTTTTGACAATGCAAATCCTTAGTCAGCAGTAAATATTCCGTAAAATATTTCTGAATCTGACCGAAAGAATAACAAAACAATCAGACAGCCCAGGAGAGAAAACATAATATGTCTATGTGGCTATATAGATTATGGTAGCTCTGCGATTTAAATTCCCATTACTGTGTAATGTCTTCATAGTGCACTGGTCAATTAGCAGACTGAGGCGTTTATGTGGAATTGAGCATGAACTTATCTGCTAACTTAGCCAATAATTCTGACTTGGTTCGGACTCAAGGGAAGTCTTGTGGTAAAGCTCCAGGTGAATGATGTTCAATCATTTGTATGACTTTGTAGAGAGGCTTTAGAGCTGACAGACAGATTTGTCTTCACAAAGGGGTGAGCTGTTTAAACAGATGAAAGACAGGGGCCTCATGTGACGTGACTGTGTGTGTGTTTGTGCCTCAGAATGATAAGGATGTAATATGCACATATCAGTATGTATGAAGAATGAGTTTCATGGGAAGAAGTCAAAGTACAAACAAACTGTGAGATTACAGTTTGTGTGTGTGTACTGAATCTGAATCTGTTTTTTGTTCTTGATTCACTCAGTATGAATCTGGGAATTGCTGCATGTAGAAAAATTTCAGCTCTAAATATTTGCAAGGTGAAAGTTGAAAGGTCACTGATTGCAAAGTAAACGCCAGTGTTGTTACGCCAACCTCCTGATGCTTACTGGTCAGTTGCCAGATGATTGCTGGAATCTGGTTGGATCATGGCCAGATAGCTCAGTGATGGCTGGGCTATTGCCATGTAAAAGATTTTTTTAATCAATAGACACCCTTGGACATGCCCAGAGTCTGACTGAGCCCATGCCAAAGTCAATGTGTGTGAATGCAGATGGTCAGGTGTGTGTTAGATGACCACGTGGGGTTATGTACATAACAGAACAAATGATTAAAGGATTAGCTCAAAAATGAAAAATTCTGTTATCATTTACACACCCACGTTTTTTTCTTCTGGGAAACTAAAAGGAGAATTTTAGAGGAATTGCAGGAATTTTTCTACTTTTGATACTTAAATGGTGAGCAGCCCAATTCTTTACAGTTCTCCTTTTGCACAGAAATAAAGTTATATAGGCTTGTAATGCCATAAAGGTGTATAAATATGACACAATCTTCACTGTTCATGTTGTTCAAAATGGTCAATTATTATGGTAAATTGGCTGTGAAAACCCATTTTTTCATGGCAGATTGGATTAATTTGTTTCGCCTTGGCAACAAAGTAGAATTTTCACGGCTTCTGCTTTTGAAAAATCTAGAAACCATCTGTTTTAATATATTACACGTTGATGGAACAGGTTCTCTTTGTTTTCCCACTGCCCATCTCTATTTTTCACTCCTGCTTTTGTCCACAGGTAACACAATTCCCATTGAGAAGGTTATGTGGGTTTAACCTTTGACCCCATGACCCTTGTTAGTGGCTGTTCAGTAAGTTGTAAAACGATTGTCTGTTTGTGGTTTTGTGGCTTTCTGGGCTGTTGATGGTGATTGCACTCCAGCGGCTGGACCAATAAGAATGCTTTGCTTGTGTTAAGCAAGAGTAGTTGTTGAGTTTTCAAGTAGCACACGTGTGTTGTGTGTATATATTGTGTATGTGTGGATTAGTGGTTTTGGCTCTAGCTAATCTGCCGGTCTCTGGGGAGTTCTTTTGGCAATGTTGAGAAAATTGTAGAGCAGTGTGTGTGTGTGTGTGTGTGTGTGTGTGTGTGAGAGAGAAAGAGTGTGATTAATGTTCATTCTTGCCTGTAATAAGTGTGTGTGCCCAAATTATAAGTGTGTAGTTCATTTTGTTCATATTGTAGAGCTTCTTTGTAATTCTTTATATAGTCATCATATACTGCTAAAAATGTTAAGTTTTAATTTACGTCTTAAATTGTTGATTTTGAGGAGCCTGTGTATTTTGGGAAGCAGCCACAGACTCATGTACATATGTTTGTGCCTAATAGAGCATGTGTGTGTATCTGGCTGTAAGGTTCCTGCTGTGGCTGGTTGGAGAGGGTAATTGGTGGTAATTGGTAGTAAACGTTTAGGGGGCACAAAGACCATTTCAGCTATAATCTATAAACAAAACTGCCAATACTTTAACCGTGTAAGTGTGTTTTTAACATTTAAATGAGTTCTTTGTGTAGGTAGATGTCTGACTGTGTATAGGACAGGAGTCTATATGCGTGTGTTTGCCTGTGGGACCTATTGCCTTAAAGTTACACTGAAGGATTAGGACCAGGCGCCATATGGAAATGGGAAATTAGCCTGAGGCTGCGTGTGTGTGTCCAGAAGGCTTTGTAGAAAGCACACCGGTATTTCCATTGAGACGCTAAGGCATAGAGCCCAGATTCTTGACAGGAAGCAGACTTGTCATAGACTTGTGCACCTAGGTTAGACAGTGACTGTGCGTATGTATTGGAAAAGCAAGGGATGGTTTCCTTACGCATAAAACTAGTAATATTGTGTTGATGTATATTTTAACATCCATAAACTGTATTCATAGCTTGCGTGTCTCACATTATTTGTAATGCGTCCATCATTGGTGTGACAGCAGCCAATCAGCAAGTAAAACAAAACATTAAATGTTATTTGGTTGTTCGTTCGTGGTCACATTACAGCCTGAATTGTATTATCCCTTTCAAAATTCAAAACCTTTCAACCTTTAATCAAAGAATACATAAAGAAAAAATAATTTGGACTCTGTTGGAGGAGCTGGTTTGGAGTTCTAGCGGGTTGGTTTTTGCAGCTAGTGTGGGGTACATGTGAGGTTTGGATTACTTTCAAGGGCCGTGTGGAGTTTTGAGAAGGTTAAGAGGTTTGTTGGGGGCAGGTGGGGTCCATTTAGAGGAAGTTTGGGAGTCACTTATCTGAAGTAAATCTCAGGTTTAAAGACATCGAGGTAGAGAGAAAGGCATTTGTATAAAGTAAAAGCAGGATTAAGACAAGTCTGCCATTCATTGCCGTTCATATAGTATGCTCAAACTAAACCTAATAAAACTTCCATGATTGTATATACGCTGTTATAGCACCCTCATTTCCTTACACATTTCCTCACATAAGTAGTAATCCTATAATCCCTTAGTACAGCACTGAACCTGTGTACAATTGCAATGCTAAATACATCCATATACCCTAAAACATATATCACAATTTTATGTGGCATTCTCCTGAACACACCCACAAACATCCTTTGTATGGACATCTGCGATGGCTTTTAGCAGCATTGTAAATCAATGTGATATATTTGTTATGGTGCTGAGGTTTGTGTGTGTGGGGTCAGTAAATGAATTCAACACACCCCTTAAAAACATTGCCACATGCACACTTATGTTTCAAAGAGTGTTTTTAATTTAAAGTGTGTTTATGTGGGGCAAGGGTCCAATGACATCGCCAATCTAATATATGTTTACCTGTGGTTTGACCATCTGTATTTCCTTGCTTTGGTTTATTCGGTTCTTTGTGGAGTTTTTGTCTGTATTGAGCAAATACAAATTTCTTAGTATTTTTTATGTCTGCCATTTTGATAGCACAAACAAGCTTGTGCAAAACCTTATGTGGACATATATCAGAAATTTTCTAAACATTTAATTAATGATCAAAAAATAGAGCATCTTAATTTCTTTATTTTGTATCATAAAAAATTTTGAATTTACTGTTTACAATTTGTTTTAATCCTAAAGCATTCCATCTTAAACAAAATGATTTTCAATTTGGCCTTAACATGGACTTTTGAAACCCACAATATATTATAATAAAAGTAAAAAGCATTGTTGTGTGTGTTCTGTAATGAGTATGAATGTGTATTTCTCCATTCAAAAGATGAACTTTAAAAAGTTACAGTATTAAAGCCCTAACACACAAACTTTTGTTGGGTTAATAGTAACTACAGACCCCAGGGGCCCAAAACACAGAAACCAGATCAATCGCATAACAGCAGTGAAATAAAACTCAGCAAGATTTAAAGAGACAGAGATGAAGGAATAGAGATGGAAAAAGGTTGTGAGGAAAGAGGGAGCGAGAGGGTGAGGAGAAGGCAGGGAAAATCTTTTCATCGGGCTAATTTCTGTTCAGACTGTGCAGTGGTTCTGGACTCTGTTCTGTGGATGATTATAGCACAAGACAAGAACCGAACAAAGGATGAAAAGAGGAAAAAAGTTCAAAGTGGCTCTTGCAGATTCAGAGGCTTGAGCTTATACAGGCATGTATGAACTAACACTGCTGTGAGAGCCGATTAAAATGGGCAGAGCTGAAACCACATATCAACACAAATAAAATATTATTGACCTTTTCTGTTATGTCAACATTCAACATGAATGAATAAAGTTTTTTTCCTCTAACTGTCAACTTGCAAATGATCGGTGACCTTATGCACTTATATATGCATAAACACATACAGTCATCTTTGTGTTTGCTGAGGTCTGCATTTTTCTACCTTAGTTTGTGCTATAATCTTGTCATCTCCCTCTTTCTCTCTCAAAGAGTTCATACATTTAGTGTAACCAGAGAAGAGAAAGATTGATGGAGATAGCGATGCTTTGATGAAAACTATCTGACTGAGAGGAAACAGGAGTATGTAAAGAGGAAGAGGATGAAACAGAGGTCAGGAGAGAACAGATCTCAACAGGCTCTTTCAGTGTTGATGGAAATAAATGTGTGATATGTACCTCTGTATGTGTATCTCTGCTACCATCAAAGAACTGAAGAGCTGGAGAACTGGTTTTAAGTCAGCTTGTGTAGATGGGAATGCAATAAATACAATTCACAGGCATTAAATATTAGTTTGAGTTGAAATGGTTTCATTGTACAAGACATGAAAACCATAGAGCTATATAAATAACACAATACTAGAACAACTGTGTAGGGAATTTTGAGGTCAGGGGATAGAATATACAGTTTGAACAGTATGAAAACCATTACGTCCTCATAAACCACATTTGCCAACATGTGTGTATGCGTATACATGCTATTGACCTTATATGTAGCCATTTGGTTGGAATAATTAGCTTGTACTAGCACTGCTGTAAACATGAATCACTAAACAGCTGTTATTACAGTAAATATACATTACACACATTTGCAAAACACACATATTCACAATTCTAAACACAGAACCTTTGTATGTTCACAAACTTAAATATTTATGCGAACTTTTTCACTGCAATATACATTCAAACACCTGCAAATGTGCAGGGCAGGCAGGCCACTCAAAAACACACAATTATCTGTAAACACACACACTGTTGTGACAGTTATGATTTATGAGCAGTGAGGTTTCAAGGGTAAATACATGCAGACAGAATGCTTAAGAGGTCAAAGTTCATGAGTCATGGTCATTGACATTGTCATCGTGATCATCGGTGTCAGGGTCACGACCAATCACTGCAAAGCATCACGCCCTTTCCAAACCACAAACTAGGGCGAGAGCTCCGTCAGTAAGAGTTACATATAACATTTATATAAAAACCTTATCACAGTTTCATGTGATCAAATTACCTCCATAATCTCAGAACAGCAAAGTAAGATAACAACACAGACTGATCCATAACATGCCTACATGAAAGTATTAAGTATAAATGTAAGCGAAGACTCTTAAATGTTTGGGTTTCCATGTGTGCATTAATCTTCCTGTGTAATGCAGTGTCCATCTCACTCTTGAGTTGGCCTAAGCTGGTGTGTAACAGGCTATGAGCCATAAATACATTCTATTCTATAGACTTCCCCTGATATTCTATCTGTCATCAGGTCCCAACACACACACAAAGGCCCCTGAGTCTATAGAGCCCTTTTAAGATCAGTTCTCAACATTTAAAGAAGCAGTTTCCTGTAAACACATACATCACCATATCATTCTTTAAACTAGCGATGATGTCAAAACTGCCCAAGTACAGTGTGTGAAATCTGTGGACACTGATATATAAATATTTGTTTATCGTTTAGGCTTGTGTATGTGCTTTCATGTATATACTGATGTAGCTGTTGTTTGGCCTAAGAGAAATAGATTGGAGCGAGGAAAGGATGGAATAGCTGTTTTCCCTGCAAATATATGGGAATATTCCCAAAGAGCAAACAAAAAACTAATAAGAAAAAGGGCAAGATGAGAGGTAAATGAACATCATGTCAGGGGTCACAGTATAATCAAGACTTTTGATTTTAAATGACCTCTTTCCTCCTCATGGGGTCAAAGGTCAAGCCCTGGCAGGGTTTTGGGGTTACCTCACCATTGCACATGTTTAGCAGGTGTCTCACACACACTTCATGATGCAACTTCATGTCACAGTTATAGTTCTCTCTCTGGTCATTAACCTGTTTCAGATGACAGGGCTATTCGTGTATTTCAGAAATTGTAATTAAATATTTTGTTCTGACATTTAACAGATTGATAAACACTTTCTGTTTTATTTTGCATTGTTTTGTTTACTGTTTACTTACTTTTTTAAGTGGTAATTATCAACTACCGTTTTTTACTTCAGTAATCTTGATAATTCTCCAAACCATTAAAAGCAAAATTCTCTTTTGGGATCTCTGACAGATTTCAGTTGCAAAGTAAAAGCAAAAATTATTTTTAAATGTTGAGTTTACTGGCATACACAGAAATGTGTTTTGTGTCAGAGGTCTTTGGAGAAGGCTAAGAAAGATTTTGAGGGGCTAACCAAACTCATTCAGACACACACGTGCACACACACACAGACACACTAACTCAAATTTGTTCTCTCAGCCCACCAGCAATGGCTGTCAGTCTAAATTATTGCTTGAATCCTTCTGTATATTTAAACTCGATCTGCTGTGTTTGGACATGGAATGACTGAGTACCCATTGCAGGCTTTAGCTACAAAATGTCCTAGACAATATATAAAAAGGTGTTAAAATAGGTTTTACAACTCCAGAGAGTTTACCCTTGGCATATATACTGTGTTGGAAATTGGTCACTGTATAGTACACCTCACTCTGTCTGTCTCCCTCTCTCCTTCTGGTCATTTCTAATAATCCGTTGCTATGACAGTAACTGCTCTGGAAGTGGTATGCTGACATCATACATCAATGACGCCACTTTTCGGCGTTTGATTTTTCCTGATCAAAAGCGTCTAAATGCTGACAGAATATCAAGACCTCTTCAACCCCCCAAAGAAAAACATGTCTTACAAAAGACACATTTTGTGCCTCCACCCCAACGCGTATCGGCGCAACTCTTGAGTTAATTAAAATCCTAAAGACGCTACAATAACCCCAAGTGGTGATGGCAGATCAAAAGAGAGACGGAACGTTGCCTTAAGATATATATTGTGGAGTCAGAATAATTAGAATAAGATTCAATAAACAAAACCTCTAAGCGCAAACAAAACATTTCTGCGCACCGTTTTGAAGGTGGACCGAGTAAATTATAATGCAAATAATAACAAATTAATGCAAATAAGAAAAAAATGCAAAAGACAAATACAACTTCGTATTTATAAATATCGTATTTAGAATGCTTGAAAGAAAATAGTTGGAAATTCTAAAGGCTCACGTCAGAATACTGTGTAAATTATTTCCAGTTTTCATTATAATCCTCATCAATCAGTGTTATCATTATCAGTGTTTGAATCCTCATTGCTCTCAGCGATGCTCGTCTGTAAATTTGATACCTTTTATAATATTAAAGTTTATGGAAAAGAGCCTTGTCGCTAAAGGCAAGGCGAGACTTGAGAGCGAGGGACAGGCGAGGAGACCCGTGTTTCGTTCACTGCCTTTTCTGCGAGGCTAACAGAGGGCGGGGAGGGTGTTGCTCAAAACAGAACTACCGGACTCTATGAGACACAAGAGTTTGAGACAGAAAGAAGGAGAGACAGAAACAGGGAGCGACTTGCACGCTTGAGCTGTATGGTGAAAAGGAAAAGCACAGGCGACAGGCTCGTGCTTAAATTCAGACCTAAAATCTCAAGTCCAGCTGCAGAGGTCTAGCATCTTTTATGTCTGGAGTTAATTGTAATTGTTAATTGTAAAAAGTTAATTGCCGTTAGAGTAAAAAGACAGAAAAGACAGAACCACTAAGGAACGGTTTCACTAAAAGTGGTCCATGCATCATGGAATTACCGGTTCTGGTTTTAGCGGCGGTGGTCCTGTCCTTTGCATCCAGCACTAAACTGAATGTGCCGCGCCTTCGACTGTCTTATAAAGGTAAACTGCTTGTATTATCCTTATCTATACGAATCTAATTCGTTAAGCGTTTAGATTTTTTAAAAGATTTTAAAAATGAAGCACAGGTACAGATTGAACGTATAATTACCTGGTTACGCATTAGGGTTACGCATAAGGTTAATGATTGCTTGTTTTCACAGTTTGGTGGAGTGCTATTCCTCTGTTAATCGTGTAGGCTTTATATGTATGTATCCTATGTTGTAGTATAGTGTATCCTATGTTGGAGTTTAGTGTAGTATAATGCTATACAATAGCCTACAGGTGTTATGATATCTTTACTTGGCAAGCAGTTCACAAAACAATTGCGTTAAGATGTTTTCCATCCGTTTCCACATTTGTACTGCATTAGGTTTTATGAACTTTGCGCACCGTTCCTTTGTGATCTTGACAGATATGAACCCGAGCGCCCTGTTTCGCGCGATTACGTATCCTAATTTTTATGGCAGTGCGCTGCTCAGGATAAAGTCAGCTGGTCTTTCATACGCTGTTTGTAGAAAAGCTACATCAGGATTAAGTATTGTTAGCTACTGTTTCAGCTTATCCAGAACCCTGTGATCCACAGCCTCAACCTGGCACGCGCTTACCACCCACCAGTCACACTGAACACAGTGCTCGAGACGGTTAATGTTTCTTTTTATCCTGCAATGTATTATATTACCGATTTTATAGAGTGCAAAAATGATGTTTCAGTGGCGTGAGGGAGTTTTATTTTAATGTTTAAACTGACATGTTGTTACAAAATGATGAAAAAAACTTTATTTAAAACGTTACTTTATTTGCTAGAAATTAGTATTAAGGTGATGATGTTAATTTTAAGTCATAGTTACACATCTTTTTTGGTAAAATTAATTTGTTAATTCGGTAAAATTACTTAGTTCAGTAAAGTTAATTTAATTAAAGATTATAAACTGAGTCGGGTGTCCGGTTTCCCTCCAGGGGTGTGTGCGTGACTTGTGCGCATCTGTGTAGAGTTTAATACGGTCTTCCAATGTATCTCCAATCCCCGCGTAAAGCTCTGATTGTGCCAGAGTTCTTCTCCGAGGACGCGTTTTTAACCTTGATAACGATCAGACTGGAGTTTCGTCCAGTTAGACTTTATGCCTTTAGATTATCTAAAGAATAGCTGATTAAAATTGACGGATCTCTGAACTGCTGTTCGTCATTACGCGCCTACATATTGAAAATGCTCAAGTACGCACGCAGCGCACGCATGCGCTCATCAAACTGTCAGAATCATATGAATTGGTCTTGAGGGAGCATGCTTTGTTTTGAATGGGAAATGAGGGACAACCTGTAAATGCCAGCAGTCGGGCAGTGTGTGTGTGTGTGTGTGTGTTTGTGTGTGCGCACTGATCAGTAGGGACCATGGTAGGTCAGTTCTAACTCCTGGTCTATATGTAATGTGCACACAGCAGACCTAGTGCAGAAAAACAGTTTTTCCTCCTGCCTACACTTTTACACCAGTACACATTTATATACTCACACTGGCACACAGTCTCTTTTACGGTTGAACATACACACAGGCACACTGGCTGGCAGATCTGTGTTTGTTTTAGTTTACAAGAATGAATGAACAAGATTGTTTTTGTAGTGTTGCCCAGATGTTTGTGGAGGGTTTGTTGAGGTCTGTCTAAAAGAATCTGTCATCAGAAGAATGTTGCGTGATTCTTTGTTTCTCCCTTTTTCTGCTGCTTTCACTTTGTCACATTCTCTAAATATTCTTTCTGCCGTTTTGAAAAGGTTTATTTAGCAAAGGAGATCCAGCTGACCCACATTTGAGAGAGAGGGCCATACAATTATGGTCTGTAAAATGGATGGATGTACTGAAACAGACAAGCAGGCAGTTTGTTACTTAAGAAACTATTTCCACCTGATCTTAGCTTTACAAACGTTTGTGAGGTTCATAATATGAAATGCCAGCATGTACTGATGTGTATAATAATTAAATTAAATGCACTGTAGGCTGCTTTGGCCTCTCCTAAATGCTTAAATGTAAACATAATTGTGAAATAATGCTTTTGACTTGAATTAAACCAGTTCATTGAGATTAACACATTTCCCCTGACAAAACATTTATTACAGTGTACAAGTGTAGTGTTCATCTCACACACATACACACAGCAGGGAAACAAAGCAGAAAAAATACTGATATGTGAATAAAAAGGTGAACAAAAGCAAGACACATGTATGTTCATATGTCATGCCTATTGAGAAAATTAATTTCAGGCTTTAGGTTTAGCAACCTAATGGATGCAGGTGGAATTTGAATGAAAACACATTCCCTCCATCAATGTGGCGTCAGTCAAGAGTATCTGGTGTAACAATGCAGAACAATGCGGTATTGTGGTTGTTTTCTTCTGAGCTGAGGGGAACTCACTGCTTACTGCAATTAGGTCACAAACCCTTAAAAACAACCAGAACAGCTGTTGGTCACTTAAACTGTAATTTGATTTTCTTAACCCCTGAGCTGATGACCATCCTGGGAGCCATCACGCGAACACATGTACACTTAATTGTCGGTTTAATGCATTCATGCACACAAATACAGCTGGGCTTGCACACACGAAACTGCACACATGAAAACATATGGAGATATGGCTGCGAAAAGGGACCAGGGTAATAAAGGACAAAGAAGAAAAGTGTCCGAAAAGAGTGAATGAAAGAAAAATGACGTGATCCTTTAGCTGAAGTGTTGACAGGAGATGGAGAGCCAATGAAATGAATTTCACCCATTGTCACTTAGATTATCCACGTGTGACACAATTTCTCTTTCTTTCTTTCTTTCTTTCTTTCTCTCTCACTCTCTCCCTCTCTCTCTTTCTTTCTTTCTTTCTCTCTCTCTCTCTCTCTCCCTCTCTCTCTTTCTTTCTTTCTTTCGACTGCAAATGTAATGTATAAACGAGTCTGTGAGAGTGTGTGCAGCCATAGCAAGCTTTGGTCTAGATGCTGGAGTCTCATTGTGTTTGTATGAGAGGAAGGTGACTCCTATGGCTGCTGTCCAGAGGGGTCTGTCTAAACCCTCACGTTCTGATTCTTGCTTCATGGAGAGAGGGGTGATCAAGAGAGGCCAGGGTGCAGGAGAAAACAGAGGGACTTAAAGAATGAGACTGACAAAAAAGGAACGCTGAGAAAACAAGCAAGAAAACGTGGGTTTGAAGGGGGGGAGAGAGAGAGGGGAGAGAGAGAGGATATATGTTACAGCTTTCATGAGTTTACCACTAAGACCTGGTGTACCCCTGAAGTAATGATAGACAGAATAAAAGAGAGAGATAATTAGGGGAAATAGAACCAAGACTGTGATAATACAGGTTATTTTTTGTACAGTAATTTACAGTATGTGTATGTACATACAGTACCAGTTCTTTGATATTCTTTCTTATAATTTTTCTAATACATTTTTTCACAATTATAGATTCTTTGCAGATCTACTTTAATAGCCTTTGACTGTATAAAACAGGTAAAAAAGCTTACTATGGCCACTCTCTCAACCAACAAGACAGGTGACAGAAGCCTTAATGGAGTTCCTATAATATAATACAATAGTACAAAATATATAATATTGAAATGCAGTACTAATTTCAAACATATATGAATACGCCTTTGGATCGATCATTTCTAAGATAATGAGAAGCATCAGGATGGTCCCATCTTTTGACTCTTAGTTTATTTTGCTGAAAACACAGCAGTGGCTGTTTGTGTGTCGTCAGTGCAGTCAGAATGAATGTGAGTTGTGTTGGCAAGTTCAAATATTAACCTGCTGTGAAATGTTGACATACTCCGAATTAGATTTGGTATCTGAGGAGGAAAAACACTTTCTGGCAGGGCCTTTGTATTTTTGAGTGTGTACGACAGGGATATTGTGTATTCATAGTGCCTGGGGAAGACACCATGAGATCTTCCTGTCGATGTTTAGTTTAATCTCCCCTACTGCTCGCTGAACCAGCCAGTAATCAATTAGTTCCACCAGGCAACTGCTGACAGAATCAGCCTAAAGCCTGAACCTGATACACACACACACACACACACACACACACACACACACAGTGCATGATAAAATACATCTCAAGTCATATATTAATGTTCACTGTCTACACTAAAGCTCAAAACATGACTCTCACAATGCAGACAACCCTTCGGAGGGTTACATTCATATATAACATATTCATATATCTCACTTTCCATCTCCTTTTATTTCTCTCTTGGTTTGTCTTAATCACATACAGGCACACAAGCCTCGAATAAATGCAACCCATAAGGCAAACGGACCGGACAGCTTAAACACAAAACCTCTAACTCATTCGCGTTCACTTTATTACCCAAGTGCAAAAATCTAAAAGGTACAACAGATGCCAACATGCATGTGTGTGTTATTAATGGTTGTTAGAAAGTTGGTGGAGTGCCACTGTGTGGAAAACCTACTGGTGTGATAGAGAGAGAGAGAATGAATGACTACAGCAATAGCATGTGCCACTGATTAGAATTTAAACACACCCTGTTAACTCTGTTTTACATTTATCACAGCACAGTTACAAAGCCCCTTTTTCTCTCTATATTGCTCTTTTTCTTAATGATGTACACGCAGATGTCATTGTAAGCAAAGTGAATTAGAATAAGTGCAATAGTGAAACAGTTTCCTTTATAAGATTTGTGTGTGTGTGTGTTGTAACTTTATTCCAGCATTACATTCTGTTCTATTTCCAAAGTGTTACACATCTGCTGGCACACTTACAGGTTCTTACCGTAACACTGGGGGGTGACAAGTCACACACACAGAACAGATGACCACAAGTGTGTGTGTGGGTGTGGTACAGAGTGCTTGCCAACTCAAACCTCTGCATAGTGTCATGTCATAATATTATCAGGGTTAATTTAATTAAATTGGTGTGAACTGTTATTATAGGAGAGCAGGTTATTTACACAGTTTTAAGAGAGTGTACAGACTGCTTGTGTATTTGCACAACATCATGCTATTCTCTGTTTTGTAGGAAGGCAATAGGCATACTGCCTCTTAAATGGAAAAGACCACTGCAAACCACCAAGGAAGGAAGTCTGACAATGATGGTATCAGAAAATTAGTAGTGGAGTTCTAAAAGTGGAGTTAGCTTTCCTGTAGCTCAGTGGTTAGAGCATGGTGTTAACAACACCAAGATCATGGGTTTGATCCCAGGGATTGCACATACTCAGAAACAATGTATAGTATAATGCAATGTAAATCGCTTTGGATAAAAGCGTCTGCCAAATGCATAAATGTAAATGTAAAACTTTTTAAAAATTGATTATTTGTAATTATTAGTGGTTATTTTTATTTAAAGGAGGGGCTTTTATTCCAAAAGCTGCCATATTCATTTTTCTATAGGTGTCTTTCTCTTCCCCTCATTATAACGTCGCTGAAGACACCTTCTGGGTGTGTGAAAAACATTTGCCTATGAGAAAGGTGACTGGGGAATAATGTCTATTAGTGGGGATAGTAAGGACCAAACACATTATTCAAGGAAAAAAACAAAAAGAACGGTAGGAAGTAATTAATAAATGTCTACAGGGGAAAGAGATTGCGAGAAAGAGAGATTTAATGATTAAAAGGAGCTCTTCATTTCTTTGGATTTCTGTGTCTTTGTTTTGTTTAATTGTCTTCAGATGTGTGTGTTGATTCACAGGGGACACAGGGTTGGTTTATGAATGGGAAAGTTATTGAGATCATCTGCCACCAGCAGGGCAGGGCACTGAACCACAGGTCCTTCAGGGGGGCCCTTAATTAGTCTTTCTGTATGTACCCACTGGATAAACAGTGTCTGCTAAATAACAAATAACCAGTGATCTGTAACTTTGTGTATGTATAGCTTTTGTGTGTGTCAATAAATCTCTGTTTTGACACTGTTTAGTGGAAACAAAACTCTTGAAAGCTTTTATATCTCATTCTGTTGTGAAACTTGCACGCAACATCACTCACACAAATAAAGAAAGAACAAATCTTTCTGTCTTTATAGTTTCTCAGCTTTGGAAAAAGGGCATTTGAGGTTTACATCAAAATACCTCACACAATGTCCTGCCCCAGAGGCCAGAACAGAGTGCTTGAATGTTTTTAACCTCTTTTCCAGTGATTGTAAAAATCTAAAACTTTTTGGTAAACTTCTTAATTGGCAGAGAAGGACTTAATTTGTGTGGCTGTGGATTGTGGTTGTTGCATGTGTGTTTATGTTTATGATGTGGTTTAACACTTGGCTTTGTTGTTTGGCTTCTGTTCGTGGTCTTTTGAGCGGCGCCCCATTAGCGAGTTTAGACGCGTGCCGCCCTCTCTCAACGAGGCCTCATTCCATCCTCAGATGCTTTGCTGTCCAATCACACGTTATGTGAGGGAATGTGAAGGGAGTGTTGAGCTATACTTTGGGATACAGGAGAAAGATAGCAAGAGAATGTGTGTGTGAGGGTGTGTGTTTCCTCAAGGAAAATGACTTAATAAATATATGAAATAATACGCCTAATTGAATTTAACTTGGAGATAAGAGGGATGGGTGTAGTTCTAAATTCCAAATACTGCTCTTAGAGAATTCTCTACCGGCAGAGCAGTGACCAATCACCAACCACATTCCACAAGTTTTCCAAGTATTTTTATGCTGTTTAAAGAAAAGTGTGCTTTCTCTACATTTCATCATGGCCCAAACATTCGCTTAGTCAGTTTCGACCGAGAGAGAAAGATTGACTGTAATTTTTTTTGTTGAAATGTGGTTTTGGTTGTCAAATCGTTCATAATTCAAACCTCTTAGTCTCTCTATCACTTTCTCTATTTCCACAGATCTGTTGGAGACAAACCGTACTTCGGTTTTCAGCGGTTTCCGTGGTGATTTGCACTTGTCGGCGGTGTTTTTGGATGAATATCATGATAGGCTTTTCCTGGGGGGAAAAGATGTTCTCTACTCACTGAGACTGGATCACTCACATGATGCTAAAGAGGTATAGTAAGAAACACACACACACACACACACACACATCAAGATTGTAAAGGGCTCAGTAAGGATGACCCGGGCCCGATCCCAGCATGCAGTGTATGCAGCCAAATGACAGAAATGTTGAGCCAGTGCAAATTTATTAATCTTGTACATGTGTTTTTATGTCTTGGAAATGTAAACATTTGGTTTTTTATGATGTATTCATAACATATGATGTATATCATATGATGTATTAAACATTGGCGTTGTGAATTCATTAGGTACACTAGGTAACATTAGGTAATCTTATCTGACCTACAGACATAGTTTTTGTTTTGTTGAAATTATGAGACAGTGAGTTTCAATTAAACTAAAGACCACATAGTATCGTTTTTCAATAACAGCATGCTCATGAATGTAGCCATCATGACGTTACATTATAGTATATAATATTTGCAAATTATTGCTATTATAGCAAATTTTTCGAACCTTTCTAGAAAAGGAAACTGTTTTTTTCTTGGTGTTGGGGCTAGTGAAAAAAATTGAGAGGTCAGTTACAAAAGAGAACTACTAAACAGAACTACGAAGTACTGCACCAGCAGAAAATGATCTTACTGTTGAGACTTGTTAAGAAAGCTGTGAGGAATACAGTTACCAAGCAAAAGTGTTGGTGTTTGTAGAGAGAGGAGTCGTGTTATTCAGTCTGCTCTACTGGAGACTGTTATCTACTGATATAGATAAAATCAGCAGACACTTATACGCGCTGACACAGTTTACACGATTACAAAGTGAGAACGAGAGAAGAGCGAGAACGAGCAAGAGGGACAGAGATGGTAGCATGAAGGAATTTTAATAAAATTCAGGAGAAGTGAGTTTATCTAATCCTGTCAACCACATCACAATAAACGGCAGCTTTCCTCACTCCTGTTCCAGCGTTCCTCTACTACTCCAGCTTTACCTTCATATATATTTGTAATATTATGCATAATATATTAAACTTTAAGTTTAACTTTAAGACCAGAGGATTTTAGAGCCATATATTATGGACAGGCCAAATGTGTTTATTTATATTTCAAACACAGATTATATGAAAATGTAAACTTTTTTGTAATGACACCATTTTCATGTAAAGCACATATTTCAGTTATATTTTCAGTTATTTCAACCAGTTTCTAATTGTATTTATGTTATGTTTTTTTCTTTTGTTCTTTGGAATTGTTCTCAGAAATCACATTTATTAACTCTGTCCAATGACTGTGCAAAACATATAAATGCATATAAACTGTCTCAACACTTAGACGTGTAAACACATAAATGGTTTTGCTTGATTTTACATTTTACAAGCTAAATGTCTGGTGCCATTTATGGGTTTTGTATAGTTTTGTGGTGTCATTTATAACAAAGTTGTCTCATGTAAATAGATACTAGACTAAATGGACTATAAAAGCAGAATTGCTTTGAGCTGATACATGACTTTAATAGTTTTCTGCACACATTTTGTGTGTGTGTGTGTGTGTGGCCGAGTTTAATTAGAGCTTCTGTGAATATGTTTTGACCCGAGTCACTGGAGCCACAAGTCAGGTTATTTTTGTATGTGTGTGTGTGTGTTTGTGAGATCACAATCCGTCTCTCCAAAGGCCTTATCATTGTGTGTGGCCTTGTTAGATGATATGAACAGGAAGTGGAAGTATATTGCCATGGTGACAGACACATGGGAGTGGCTGCCACATTTGCAGGGTATGACCCCTTGGCCTTTGGCTCAGGGACAAACAATTATTGTCTCGTTAGATCCTTATTCATTCTGTAAAGCTTCCACTCCACCACTAATCTCAGTGTGTTCACATATTTATTATAATGTTACTACAATGTTAAAAAGCATATATTCTGTCGTGCCACAGCTGAATTTATTACTGAGGTCAGCACAACAGGGAATATAAGATGTGTGTGAATTTATGCATACAACATTTCTGCACAGATGTTATCTGTACAAAATTCCCATCCAAAGTGGAGGGTGCCACAAGAATCAAAGCAGTGATTCATGATGTTTTCCTTCGAGTGGAAAAACTGCTCAACCGTGATCAAACTTCCTTCTTCCCTCTTGGGCATGTATTTACTGTTAATCCCCTTCACTTACAGCCTTTATCTATACTGTTCCAAGTTCAGAGTGAGGAATTATGCTCATGCATTAATATAAGAGGGATGGCAGGAACCACTGATCTAGGTCAACATGGTAGTCTGAAAATTCTAGCTGTTTTGTTTCTCCCATGGTTAATGAAGAATGGTTAATCTTAAACTCTCTAAGTGTAAACAATGAATACCTTTAAGTTAATTAGTACAGTATGTTATCATTAATGATAAACATTTAAAGAGCATTGCAAACAGTCATATGAACACCATGTTTTAAAAATAGAGATGACGACGAGGGAAACAGGAAATACCTTGAAGCACAGGAAGGACGCTGGGTAATGTAGTTGATTGTAGGTTCCGGATTAAGACAATGTCAAAATGTGTAAGAGTTTAAAAAGGTAAATAGAAGACAGTGACTCACTAATGATTTAATCATATGAAGACTGAGAAGGATCTGACTCAAACGAGCTTGTTTTCATAAACTTTTGTTAGGAAATCTGATATTGTACATGACGTCACAAATCCTGTGTGACTGTCATAAAAACAACTTATTTCATCATACTGTTAGGCTACATGCAACTTCATTAATCATATAATCAATGCGAGGAAGCGTCATTTGTAAGTGTTTGCATACCTGAATGTCTCTGTGAGGTCTCTGCCAGATTTTCTTGTGACACATGGGAAATTCATTTGTTAAGATGTGCAATC
>JAZGTJ010000014.1:191714-216714 GCA_036877575.1 Botia almorhae
AGAGAGAGAGAGAGAGAGAGATAGATAGATAGATAGATAGATAGATAAAGTTTATTTAAGTTTATTCAATCACTCATAATATTACACTAGGTTTTGTTCACTTGCACAGTCTCAGATTTATTGTTTTCATAAATCTGTTGTTTTAGAAATCTGCAGTTTTATTGCAAACAAGCAAACACACACATGCACACACACACACTTTCCCCCTGTTTAATTTTGTTGGTGTTTGGACGTTTGGAAAGGTAATTAGTGTTAGCAAGTAAATGAGTCAGCTCTAACAGAGCTGTGGTATATGTTGTAATTTATGATAAGACAATAAATTAAATATATTCTTCTTTGTAGATCCATTGGCCTTCATTGCCTGGTAACCGTGAGGACTGTATTCTCAAAGGGAAAGATCCCGAGGTGAGTGACTAATCGCTTTGGTTCTGCCTTCCTGAAATCATTGTTTTAAATTTCTTTACAAAATAGCTCACAAACGTTAAAACGTTAAATGCTAATAATGCTAACATGGACAGGTTGCATGACATGCCCTATTTTTGAAAACCATGAACAAAATTAAGTAAAGATAAAGAAAATACACGATTTTAAAGAAACCTCTGGACACAAAGCTGGACACGTCACAGTTTTTCAAGGTTATTGTAAACCTAATATATCTCACATGCCATTTCTTCTTTATATCCTAAATCCAGCAGATAATGGTATAAACTGAAACTAAATGGTATAAAACGAAATAGGTTTATTTTGGAACAATTGGCCTGCGCGATTCATACGCACAGTTTTGTTTCATTCATTGCGGAGTTTCGAATGAAAACATCTGTCCATCTTCAGCTGTACTTTGAATGTGCTGCAGCTGGCTACAGCGAAGCCGAACGCCCATATATGAAAACCGATCTGCTGTGACTTATTGTTGTCTTGCTTCCAACCATGTGTATGTGTGACTCATGAGTCTTTTAAACCTACAGTAATGGCCGAATGGACCAGTCCCAATACACACACCATGTGCATGCTTTTATTTCTTTATTCATATTTGCTTTTCCTTTCTGTTTCTCATTCC
The DNA here is from genome assembly GCA_036877575.1 of Botia almorhae. Lineage (NCBI taxonomy): Eukaryota > Metazoa > Chordata > Actinopteri > Cypriniformes > Botiidae > Botia > Botia almorhae. The sequence goes on from JAZGTJ010000014.1 coordinate 192,772, forward strand.
TTTTCATTCCTTTTGATCTTTCAGTTTTTGTCTTTCACCACCTTAAAAAAGTTAATTATATTCTGAGGTCAGTTGCTAATGGTGCACACACACACACATATACACACAAACTGTGCTTCTGCTAGTGATTAGTGTGTTTTACTCATGAAGTAGAGACGAGATGTATCTCCATGGTTACATGCTCTGGTGACTGTCCCAGCAGCATCGTTTGAGGTAACAGGTGACTGTGATTTCACAGCAGTGTTTTAATAACTGTATGTAACTCTATGTGTGTCAGGAATTGAACAGGATATTTGTTTCTCATTTAAGCTCTGGCTAGTGTAACACTGAAACTTAAATGAGTTTTATGTGCCACAGGACATAGAACTCATTCTTTGAAACACTAGTCATATATTCCATGAGTGTATGGCGTATATATTTTGGTGTCCCATAATTTTTATTAAGCATAAACTCATGTTTCTTTGTTTGCTTCTTTATACTATACTAACATTATATTACTTTATACTAACATTTTTGACTTCCTTGAGCTTGACTATTCAACCCTGTTACTAACCAGATGTTTTGATTTTTTTGGAAATGAATAATTTTATCAGTGTTGCAGGGTTGCAAAAATTGAAAACCTCAAATAAAATAAATTAAGAAACAAAACAGTTTATGTAATACTTTGTTGACCTCCTAAACTCGACATTCAACACGAAAGTTTGCCTGCTCAAACGGTTGTTGAAAAATATAAAAGCCCCTTTTGTACCTCATTTGTGGAACGTGCATTGTACATTGTTGTGTTGGTTCTGCTCAGGTCAACATCTGGTCGCATTTTGACCGTTCGACTGCATCTTATATGACCTTTCGTTTATTTCTGCCTCAATGATTTTGACCCTGTGCAGCAATGAGACTGCCCACAGGTGGCCATAGTTAAAGTGTGCACATGCTGATTGTGTGTTTGTACTTGTGTGTGTGCATTCCTCCTCTTCAGTAATTGATCCCTAAGAGTTTCTTTCCCATGCTGAAAGCTCTGATTGGTCTTCAGTAAAGAGTTTAAAGTGGAGATCATTTTCATGCCATTTGCTATCTCTCTTCTTCTGATCTAAAATGTCGTTGATTTCTGCAACTCTCTGCAATCCAAATACTCCAGGGAAATACTGCATCAGTCACGCTCGCATATATAGAAATGTTTCATGATCAGCAACGGTACTTTATGACTGTATGTGACTATGCTTTTATGTTAGTGTGCTATATCTTTTCCACCAAAACACTCAGTATTTGCATAGTAAGATGGTGCTCTTATAAAGCATGACAGTGACTTAAATACATTGCTGTGCTTTTTATAACCTGCATTTTGCTCTAAAATACTGCTCGCTAAAGTGATAGATAGATGAGTAGGAAATCTAAATTCTAAAATCTTTCTCTCTCTCTATCTCTGTCTTTGTCTGTCTTTTGTTTGTTTGTTTGATACAGACAGAGTGTGCAAACTTCGTGCGATTGTTACAGCCATTTAACCGCACTTATCTGCTGGCCTGCGGGACCGGGGCGTTCCAACCCATGTGTGCATACGTGTATGTCGGACACCGCGGGGAGGTAACCAACACCCACACAGACTCCTGCACTCTCACTTCTCCCACACCTGATGTGTTCGTGCATGCACCTCAGGAAGATCTAATTTGCTTATGTAGATTACGCACCCAATTGTTTTGGGTCAAAGGTCACCTGAAGGTCAAGACAAGATCATGACGCAGAAATACACACAGACACACACAAATGCAGTAACAGAGGGGTAATGTGTTTAATACAGTCTGTCTGTGCTGGCATCAGTGAGCTGGTCTTGCTTTTTCTAGGGTGTGTTTGGTTTGCCACCCTGCAGGGAGTCTCAGAGCATCAGGGGTGGCTGTCAAATACACAATACTTCATTGTGTTGTATGAACTGGCACAGTTCACGGGGGGTTTAATCTGTACAGTGGGCACACCCACACACATCAATGACAGTAAAACCTCCACACTACTGATATTACACTGTATTAGAAGCTCAAAACCACACCCACCCACAGACACAATGTACTTTTTGTACAATGTAATTTTTTTAGAATGTGAACAATCAGATTTTTTTTAAGATTCCTGTTCTTTGGTGTCAGTTGTAGCCCAGCAAAACATATCATTGTAAATTAGTGAGACCCCAAGTATTCATAATGATGTATGTTTTCAAGTTATCAAGAAAATCTTTTTACTGTAATTTAAATGTTCTTTTTAAGTTTTTTTAGAGTTCTTATATGGAATTCGACCTTATATCACAATGTTAAGTATGTTTAAGAGATGTATAAAGGGCCCTGAAGACCCCAAACAGAACATGAATCTTAATAATACAGTACAGTGCACTAGTTTATTGCTGAGTTGTGAAATTCATGAGATTTTTCTTGTCTTGTTTCCAGCATGTATTCAGTTTGGATCATACCACAGTGCAGAACGGGAGGGGGAAATGTCCCTTCGACCCCAAACTACCCTTTGCAAGCACCTTCACAGGTACATTTGGCTGGGGAGAAATATATACTGTGAAAATATGTGCAAGTTTGTTAGTTTTATTTGTGCCTTAGTTTATGCCACTTCATGTTTGTGTTTATGAGATTGTCACAGCGAGTTTGTAAAACTAGTTTGCATGTAGAATTGTGTAAGTGTGTGTGTGTGTGTAGTTTGGCTCTTGTGTGTGCAGGGTGGAGGTTTCAGGTTGTCAGTTGTCATTGAGTTTATGGGCCGCAGTAGATTGACTGCTGTGATGAGGGAAACTTGAGGTCTGGGCCAGGTTGTGTGTGTACCTGTTTGTGTGTGTGTGGTGGAGGTGGGTGGGGGGGGGGTCATCTGTGTGTACAGTATGTTAGTGGGCGTTTCAGCTTTCTGGGCATAGAAACATCTCAAAGTGTGTTAGTGTAGTGCAGTGTGTGTGTGTGTGTTTATAAGAACACACCACACTGCACAGTCTTGGATCTTCTTCTATGTCATTTTGCCAGTGCAATGTGTTTTGGGACAGATTTGTAGGATTGCGTATTCGTGAACTTGGACATGCATTCACACATTGACGCACACACACACACACACACACACACACATGTGTTGAGTTAATGGAGATTATCACAGTGAGTCTTCTGCAGTACACTTTTCCTACCTCTGGTTAAAAGAGATGATTAACTATCCACCCCTCTCTTTGTGTGTGTGTGTGTGTGTGTATGTGTGTGTGTGTTTCTCTCTTTCAGGTGAAGAGCTGTACACAGGTCTGACTGTTGACTTTCTGGGGAGAGACTCTGTGATTGTGAGGAGTTTGGGGTCTCGCTCACCCATGAGGACAGAGATCGATCAGAAAATCCTGCATGGTAACACATGATCTTTACACATACACGTGACACTTGAATAAACAACCTTTAGTCTTAGAAACTGTTTCTTCTTAAGTACTAATGACTTACTGAACAAAATCATATTGATACCTTAAAATCAACTGTGAAACTGAAGCATTTATTCGTAGAATCTATAATAATTATACAATATTTATATCAATGTGTTTGTTTACGTGTGTGTGTGTGTGTGTGTGTGTGTGCAGAGCCCAGGTTCATTGCAGCTCACCTCATTCCTGACAGCGCAGATAGAGATGATGATAAAATTTATTTCTTCTTTACCGAAAGAGCAGCAGAGACGGCAGAGAGAGATGATGAAGGAGCCATACACACACGAATCGGACGAGTGTGTGCGGTGAGAGAAATACCACATACACACACTCTTCCAGAATATTCTCTACTATTGTAAGCGTTCCCTACAATTACCACACACACACACAAAGACAGGCACAAGCAGGTCTGCATACTGTAATGGTCCTGCCTTTATTCACAGCCATACACACAGCTGTTGGATGGTTTGCATATCTCTGCATCACACACACACACACACACACACATGGTCTGTAGTGTAAGGGGAGCAATAGAACCTCTGTCTGTCATTCAGAGGTCAGTGTTAAAAGAGCCTGGGGTCAGTCACACATTACTCTCATCATATTGACTACTATTCAATGTCAGCCTATCACATTTCCAAATTATACACATGTACACTGCAGAGAGGGTGATTATCTCCACATATACCCATTTCACCGATTTAAGGCACTTTAATCCAGCGCTGTGTGTGTGTGAGAGAGGGAGTTTGTAAACCCAGCTGTTCTGCTTCCTGGAATCTGTGACAATCTTTCCCTTACAATCCATTACTACTGAGTGATGCTCAGGGTTTTCAAGCATTCTGTGTTCCCACGGTAACGGTTATATCTGAATGTTCATGTATAAATAGACATTTGCCAGGTGCTCAGTAAGTCATATACACACCGCACACATTGTATAAAACTTTCGCTCCTTTATTTGTCACTGTTATATATATATATATTATGTATATATATTTGCCCAGAGTTCATTGTGTGTGGTCTAATGACACTAGGATGCAGCTTTTGTCGATCAGTAGGCGTTCAACAGAAAAATTTAACACACATAAGTGCCTCATCATTTACTGTGTATGTGGTTTCAGAATGATGTGGGTGGCCGGAGGGTTCTGGTGAATAAGTGGAGCACATTTATTAAAGCCCGGCTGGTGTGTTCTGTTCCTGGACCTCACGGCATCCAAACACATTTTCATCAACTGGGTAATGCAATAAACCCACACACACCCTTAGCTTCTTACATACCGTATTGTATAAGCTTAACGCACTATTTTGATCTCTTGCACCCCTTGATGAATCTGTGTGTGTGTGTATACAGAGGATGTGTTCCTGTTAAGGACTAAAGATGAAACTAATCCTGAAATCTATGCGATATTCAGCACCATCAGGTCTGTTTACGGCCACATTTTTTAAATCATGAAGCCTTTGTGTTCATATGTGAGTTTAACCGGACACGCTCTCGCTCCAGTAATGTGTTTCAGGGCTATGCAGTGTGTGTGTATAGTATGGCTGATATCCGTGAGGCCTTTAACGGTCCGTTTGCTCATAAAGAGAGGCCAGACTATCAGTGGGGACCTTATGAAGGACGAGTCCCCTATCCACGACCAGGAGTGGTGAGAAAACACACACACACACACATACACACACACACTGCAGAAACTATTCTATAGATGATCTCTCATAGACACAGTGGTTTCCATGTACTATTTTTTGAATCATGTCTTTCTCTCTATTTCAGTGCCCAAGTAAGATCACGGCCCAGCCTGGGCCTGCGTTCCGCAGCACGCTGGAGTTTCCGGATGCTGTACTGCAGTTTGCATGGACGCATCCGCTAATGTGGCACCCCATTTACCCCTCCCAGCGGCAGCCACTGCTTCTCCGCACGGGCGCCCCGTACAAACTTACCCATATCACTGTAGACCGCACACAGGCCGAGGACGGCAACTACGATGTTATGTTTATTGGCACCGGTGAGAGGGAGTGTGTTCCAAAACATCACATAACACTTCACTGTAATTGTAACCTCGCATGGCTGGTTGAATAACGGTGACCTTTGACCTCTTCAGATATCGGAACGGTGCTAAAGGTTATCGTACTTGGAAACGGGAAATCACTCACCACTGAGGAAATTACACTGGAGGAACTGCAAGTGTTCAAGGTTTGTGGGCACAAGTGTGTTATTGAGACACGACATGGCCTAATCAATATGCTTCTGAAATATTTCCTGTCAAAACCATAGACATTTATTGGGAGTTGATATTTGTATACAGCTGTCACTCTTCTGGGAGGTTCTTCTACTAATGGTTGAAACATTGCAGTCTAATGTTTAAGGGGATTGCATGGCTGGATACTTGATTTTATGTACCCAGTAATGGCTAATGTAACCAAATCTGTTAATTAGTAAGGCTCCATTTACATTGAGCTATATAGTGTATGTATGAGTGTTTATGCGTGTCGTTTTGTAATGTATATGTGTGTCTTTCTGTTTCTCGTTATGTGTACCTCTGCAGGTACCTACTCCCATTACCTCGATGGATATATCTGTGAAGCGGGTAAGTTCACAGTCATGCAGGCTCATGTTACTATGCCAGTAAATTAACATAAGCAGCTCCAAAATTGCGTTTTCCTTAAAATACCTAATAGGGCTTTTCCCGTGTGGGGATAAATGAGACTCTGCTGTGTGTACAAGCTGTTGGCTGCAAAGCAATAAAACATTTATTCAAAGCAGCCAGCTGCTGAGTTATTTGTCATTTACCAGGTGTTTCATATCCAAAGCCACTAATGGAACTTACCTCACAGAATAAAAGGAACAAACCGATAGTTCACTGAAAAATAAACACTCTGTCTCCTTAATCATGTCATTCCAACCTTTGATTTCTTTTTATTATTGGAACAATGTGAGAAACTGTTTGAGAGAATTGTAATTTTTGAGTCAACTTTCCATTTGTGTTTTATTCAAGGACAAAATGAAAATTATATTGATATGTCGATATAAACCGTCACTTCCCATTCTTTTTCTGTCTCTCTCTCTCTCTCTATCTCCAGCAAACTCTGTTCGTGGGTTCGGATACAGGTGTTGTCCAGGTGCCTCTGCACCGGTGCAGTATGTACGGTAAAGCCTGTGCCGAGTGCTGCCTGGCTCGAGATCCATACTGCGCCTGGGACGGACACTCATGCACGCGCTACCTGCCAAACACAAAACGTAGATACCGCAGACAGGATATCAGACATGTGAACCCTGCAGTGCAATGCATGGACCAAAACCTCAGCGGTGAGAGAGAGAGAGAGAGAGAGAGAATGACAGATATGTGTGTGTGTGTGTGTGTCAATGTAACTGCAGCCTCCTCTGAGAACTTTCGCTCTATTAAATTTCAAAGCACTCAATGACATCACAGTGACATCACAATTTTTTACCGATCTGGGTAACACTTTATAATAACTACACCCTATGAATCATTAGTTAAGCATTGGTAAATAGTTAATTAATCATTTATAAAGCATTATTTCTACATTAATAGACATTTGTAAGCAGTTTATAAATACAGCTATGAATGCTTTATTCCTGCTTATAAGCGTCTATATACAATGCTTAATAATTGTATTTTCATACTTTATTAAGGATCAGTTAATCATTTCTAAATTAAGAATTACATTATTTACAAACCGGTTAGTTAGTAATTGTAAGTGGTTCATGAGATCATTTAGAACGTGTTAGTAAATGATTCCTAAGCCATTTAAATGCACATTTATACATCTTATTATTCAGACATATATTAACAGTTAGTATATATTAACAGACATATATATTAACAGACATATATTAACAGTCAGTGTGTTAATAAATGCTTTATTAACACATATATTCATGTCAGGAATGACATAAAGAAACAGAACAAACTGAGAAGCTTTAAGAAACCTACCTGCATACTGCAGTACTGTTAACAGTTTTATGCATTTTTTTCATTCATTCATTTAAAACAACTTTTGCCTTTGCAGGTAGGGCCAAGTTATTAAAATATTTTATATTATCATTATTGTTTTATAAAAATATGATTTGCTGTATTTTATAATCCAGTGTTGGTACTGGTTGTTGATACGGTTTCATTTCTTTTGCATCTTGAAATAAATATTTCTATCTTCTGCTTCCCTCTGTGTTGTTTTTTCCTTTTTCTGTTTAGAAGATAAGTGAGCCTTTAAATATCATTTGTAAACGCTTTACAAAGACATAAATAGTCCTCACTTTAGATGAGCTCACGAAAACCATTAACTGACAGCTAGTAAATGTTTTATAACTACCTAAATTAATTATGAGTTACAGTAGGAATATGTGTTAATAAAGCATTTATTAACACACTGACTAACTGTTAATATATGTCTGAATAATAAGATGTATAAATGTGAATTTAAATGGTTTAGGAATGACAGATGACAGACAGAATGAGAGTTGAATAAAGACAATTCGAGTGTTCGCACACTTGGAACTGAGGCTGATGGTGTAATAAATTAAATACAATGAGGTCCAAAAAAGTCTGAGAACACTAGTGAAAATAATCCTGATGTAATATTTTTGCATTACAAAAGTCTAATCCTGTAAGCAACTGTGCAATGCCAAAATTTCAGAAATGTAAGAATTTTTTTTGTTTTCTTTGTATTTGATATCTCCCCTTTTACTTTAATGAAGGCATGCTCTGGAGCTGGCCTGGACTCCATTGGTTTACATAAAACCTGATTATCCGTGTTATCCCTGTATTTGAGAATTCTCCAAAGAGAATCTTGTGTGCTTCAATGGTATCAGAGAAATTTTACAAATGATACTTGCATATTATATTTTGTTTGTGAGGTTTAAGAACAATGAGAGCTGACAACTTAACTTCTTTCTCAGATTTGAAAAGTTTTTATTTTAAGTGGATTTTGGTAAACACTGATTACTGTGGGAAACACTGTGGGACATTTTGGAAACCAATGGGAACTGAAAGATTTTAAATAAGGATTTGTAGTCCTGCTTCTTGTCTTTATTAACAGTCGTTTTTTGTGTCTGTAGTGGAGGATTTGGATCTGACTGAAGAACAGGTGCTTTATGGCACTGAGAACAACAGCACGTTTCTGGAGTGTGTTCCTCGATCTCCACAGGCCACTGTCACCTGGCACATTCAGAGAGACGACTACTTAGAGGAGGTGAGCAACAACACATGCTTGTTAAGGAGAATTTAGATACACAAACAGCAATAACTATTATTACAGTATTACTATCATTGCATTAGGTAACATAATATCAAACCAGCATTTTTTATCAAGCCAAACAGCATGGGAACACTTTAACCACCTATATAAAATATGTATACTGGTAAATGTTAAAAATTACATCAAAGCAATCAAATCAAATTCATACATTTTACGTGTGCCTCGTTTAAATGTGTTTAAGACACTGTACTTGAGAGAGATCATTTCAGCTTTTTCTATAAGATCATTTCTCTGTTTACTCCCTTCTCTGTGTAGGTGGTATTGGACGAACGTATTATTAAGACAGATAATGGTTTGTTATTTCGGCGTGTGCTTCGTCAGGATGAAGGCATTTATGTGTGTCGATCTCGGGAACACGGTTTCACGCAAACCCTGTCACGTTTCTGGTTGGACATCTTACATGCCGACACCCTGTCAGACCTCCTATCACGTGACAGCAAGTATAAAGTGTGGTCACCATGCCCTGCCCACATATCCCCGGCCAATCGTAGCCCAACAAGAGCGTGGTTTAAGGATGTCCTGCAGCTGATTGGTCCTTCAAACCTACCGCAGGTGGAGCAGTACTGCGAGCGTGTTTGGTGTAATGAAAAGCTGAGAAGGAAACACAAAAGCATGATGGACAAGTATCGGCAAGCACAGGACTCTGCGAGGAAAGCACGCATCCAAAAAAGCACAGGAGAGCGAATCCGCTCTCCACGGGATCTCAATTCAGCAGAATAAAATACAGACCCACAATTCACAATTTAAAGTGAGAAGGAAAAATATGGACTGTGTACAGTGTACAGTGTACAGAGGACGAGCAACACACAACCATAAACACTGCCTGACATAAAAACATACATTTTTTGTTCATGCTGATGTAAAATATTATGTGCTTAACAGTCTAACAGTTGTTTCGGTTGATCATGGCATTCTACCGTTCCTGTAACCATGGCAACAGCACCCCATCGCCTCACATCAAACCGTGGCTAAAGTTGTTAATGTCTCTCTTAAGCATTTAGCAGCTGCAAAACCTTTTTACTGGAACAAATGCCGGTAGACAGGATGGACACACAGGCTGTATAGGAGTAGATTGGAGAGCTGCCACTGCAATAACAGGTGCCAAGAAACATTCAGAACACATCTGGCTGGGCATAATGCTCAGAGACTTTCTCTAAATGTGGAACCGAGTGGCAGCACAGCAAAAAGCATAGCTTACAAGTCCAATAAGCTGTAAAGAAATAACATTTTGAACTAATTAAGACTTTTCCCGTAACTAAATCATAGGTTGATGACAGAACTGATTTTTTTAAGAGGAAATCATGATTGTGTTCAACTTTGTGCGGGCTTTGTTCTCTTTGTTCTCTGCAGTTCATATCTAACAGTTTTTAATAAGCAAAACTACAGATTTAATCACAATTAACCAGTTTGTGAATCGTTCATTGATTTTATTACTATGTCCCAACCAGATGTGGTGCACTAAAGCGTAAAGCAATAATACTTGGGTTCTGTTTCCGTGACGTTGTGCTGGGTAGCTCTGTCCATTGTAAAATAGAATATCTAACTGGTTCAAAATCTTTTCCAAAACGTTGGATAATTGACATTGATTTGCATTGGGAACAAACAATGTGCTTGTTGTTAAAGTCATGTGTCTGGTCGGGACACTGTCAAGCTGCATATTCAGAGCCTCCAGTAGCCCTAATGTGAAAGATTCATCTTTTTTCTCTTTATTCACTTTGTTTTTGGCTCCCTTTTGTTTAGACTAAAAACTCCTGCACCACTTGAACTGTTTATTTATTTATAGTGAAAATGTGGAAAAATGACTACCATTGCTGTCTGTCAAAATTCTCTCTGAGAGAGATGTCTGGCTCACAAATTTTTGAAAAACCTTCAGGGAAATCTCATCATACTGCTGGACCAAATTAAGCAAAAGAAACAATAATTTCATATCGATTCATGTGCCCTGACTGGAATGACTGCATAGAACAGTTGCACTGAACATTTGCTATTGTGGTGTACAGCAGCACTGCTTTGACTGTTTTTTTACTGTATCATACTGTATCTCTCATCTGTCATCAGCTGTTTAATGGTAAAGCTACAGATATCTTGTAATGACTGTGTGGAGGCATTAATTATCATCGATCATTTGATAGTGCTGTACTTTGTGAAACATAAACAGCATAATGGTTGTACTGCTTTTGGCCCTCTAGAGTCTTTGTAAAAAAAAAAACACACACACACCATAAGAAAACAGTGTTTTACCAGGTTGTCCGATATATTTATGTGTTATTTAAAAGTGATCCTTGCATGCAGAAAACTCCGACCAGTGTTTGGTTCAGTGATACATAAATAAAAAACAATACAGAAGGTTTTATGTGTTTGTTGTTCACACAGAGTCCACAGAGAGAGATCGGGTCAGGACAAAATCACCCCCTCAGAGCGGGCTGAGGGTGGGCGTGACGGTTCAGTGTCACATATGTTTCTTTTAACGAAATCTCTGGTGTGCGTTTAACTGCGCGCTGCTTTATCATGTTGGACCGAAAAGGTCTTTTTCTTCGGATAAAAAATGTACAAATATATGCCGTTTATAGCGGTCATGCTCGCGCATTAGTCAGTATGACTTTAAGAACATACGCCGGTGTTATGATATATACAGCTGCTGGAGAACAGACCACAGTAAAGCGGCTATAAAAATCAGTAAAGACGTTCATAAACCAGCCACGGTTAAAAATAAGACGTCGGCGAATCTACGCCCAAATGTGTTTAAATATGATACAGTTAGTTCGTGGGGTTGCACCACAGTTGACAAATTGTGCAAGACGTTCTCTCCATGAGTAAAATTACCACTCTCCACACTGTTCTGTTATTCCAATGTTCAGTACAGTTCTTTCATGTTTAAATACTCGTTATGCTTTATTGTGAGAGCATTAAACAGTGTCTGGGTGCACGGGAATCGTTTCACTTTGGCAGTAGCATAAAAGCAAAAAAATGTTTTCTTTATATGGTTGAAACACAACCAGTATATTGTTATAATAACCCTTTAGGATTCTTTCACCTTTTATAAATGATTAATGAATGATTACTTTCTGCTTTTCTACTTCTGTAAATAATCAGAAAGTGACCACTACAATCGCTTAGCCGTGATTAAGTGAAAACTAAGGAAGTGCACGTCTGTGTACTGTAAACAGTCAAACGCAGCAGCTGTCAGGCGCTGTTCTCATTGAGGCACATTAACGATTCCCTTCCTGTTTAGAAATCCTCAAGGTCCATTGAAATTACCTGTGTGGCTGTGTTTACATGCGCACATAACACTGTACTCCGTTTCACAGCTGTCTAAGAATAAACGTTCACATACATAAAACAGATATAAGTATTAATGGAAAGAACAGAAGGGAAACATTACCTGTTCTCTCAGAATTACATTGTCAAGGGGCCTCATTACAGGCAATTCAGTTCAGGTTTAAATCCTCACACACATTCTCAAAAATTCGCACTCTCTTGGTCCTGTTTCCCACAGTCCTTTTCTTGAATTTGATTGGCTGAGAATACTTTCTGAAGCTTAAATCTAAAATGTCATTTTCTTTATTTGGGGGTTTTGCTTTTCTATGCCACTTGTACAAACCTCTTCAGTTTCCTCTGTGAAACCCTCTCTGCTGAGAGACAAAGACCCACTCAAAGGCACAGAGGAAAAAATGAATATGAGTGCGGGAAACTATAGGTGAAGAAATGAAAGAGGTGAGTGAGAGATGTGTTGACAGTGAGACCCTGTTTTCTTAAGTCAACACTTCTAATGAGAGCCTGAGAAGTTAAAGAGCCTAATGAGGGGTAAATTAGGCCTAACTAGCATCATTAATCATTATAGCTGTCACAGTGGAAGTAGAAGAGAGGGCAGGGACTAGCTTCTGGATATGGGCCCCAAAAGTTTTTGTTTTTAAGCCCGGTGTCGGTCTTGGTCTTAGAAAGGGGCAAAATAGCATCTTTGATAAAAAATGAGTGTTAAGATTATCTGTCTATACGTCTTTCCAGGACATGACAGATTCCTACTTGTCCTGGGCCAATAAGCATCACAAGCATAATTAGCCAAGTATACAACATTTACCCCGAATCCTATCCTAACAAGAAGAGTCCCTTTTTTTAAATTGCAGATTTACACACAGAAACATATATATTGCTAGCTACCCAAGTCTCGTTAAAGCTGAAATAAGCCTAAACAACAGCGCACTCGAGCGGTGAAATTCCGCTACTACATACTACGGTACAGTGGTTTGTTAGTTTGAAAATCTCTCACTTCAATATCAAAATTAAAAATAGAAAGTGAGGAGTCGTCGCTGCAGTGTTATTTTAAAGTAACGGTATGTTTTATTGTGTTAATTACAGTCTGATGCAACAATCCACAGAGAACTCAGGAAGTAATACAGTGTTCACGTCAACTTTGGCCTTCATCCTTTTGACCTGTCAACAAAATGAAACTCACTCTTTAATTCCCATATACAGAAGTTCTGATATTTACCGTCGCAGCCGCACACAGTCTGTCTCGCCTTGAGACACAGACACAACTGATCATACACTCTCTCAAAAACTGAGAAGCGTCACAAAGTAAAAGAGATTGACATAGTTGAAAAGACTTTGGATGTTTGGATTGTTTTTCCTCTGAAGAATCTTTTAAAGATTATTTGGCAAAAGTGAATTTTAAATGGAGTGTGTCAGGTTTTAAATATGTATTGAAAACGTGGGAAAAGGATTTCAAAATATACACACACAAGAATGTTCTCATATTCTCCTCTATCAAAATGGATATTATACATGTAGGTAAGTTTTAGCACAAACTACCACAACACATTAGCTTATCGAGTCTTTTAAATATACCATGAAAACACCAGATAACCTCGTAGGACAGTTTTTAAACATGGTCTTTTCGTTGTAAAGAAAAACGCTAACGACGTTTTCTAAGTCATGCAAAAATAAACAACTTTTAGAAAACAGATAAAAATACAACCACGTGATAATCTACCAGTTCCGCTCAAAATCGTTTTTACATCTGTTGATGAATCCGAATAGATTATTTTACAGCGGCCAGATTAAGTCTTCCTGACAGAAACCCGAAATAATCACCAGAATCACCATAAGAGGGCGCTCTTAACAACGCCTTTAAACCTATACTGGTCAAATCTTAATTCCTAAACAATATTTAGATTATGTAGATTTATGAAATTATGCAGATTTTCACTTTAGAAATGTTCGCACTTGCAGTGACATCCCTATTTGCAATGAAATAATAAAATGCCATTATGTTTGCAAACATGCATTTACTAACAAATTGAACATTCTTCTTTCCAAAATGTAGAAAGACTTGAAAAATGGACCATTGAATAGACGATAAATATATTAAATATTTGTCAAAGCCAAGAAAGAGGGAATTTTTGTAACTGTTTCTTGTCTTCAAAGATGACCTGGGGTTGTTTTCTGATTTAACCCACTTTGTTCTAACACATTATTGGACAAGCGCTGGGATGTTACAGTATATGAGATTTGTAGAACACTCATTGTTTTAAACAGTGTATATGTTTACAGAATAACAGAGAGTTAATTTATTTAAACATGGTAGCTGTAACTTCTCTCTTTCAAATAAAAACACACATGACCAGTTTGTCTTTTTAGAGATCAGCAGGTTAACGGTGGGTAACTTATTTTGAAACGTCTCACTTATGATTTCTTCTGGTCTCAGACAATATTACCCATAATGCCACTATGTTTATCTCAGTCTCATCCAACAGACATCATCAGAAATAAAACATCTGAAATTCTAAACACACATTCGTTACTTTGCAGACCCCCATGACACGAAATTTAAAGCTCACTAACCTTTTATGTTTTCAAGCGATATAATCACGGTGGCATTAAAACATTCAACTATAAACACGCTCTTACTGTTTCTCATTTTCTTTGTTTGCTTGAATTGTTTTTAAGGATGCAAGTGCTCAAGCAGTAAAAGAAGGGTGATGATGTCCATCTGCTGCTGGTGAGTCAGAGGGTCTATATGATCTCTGTTTCAGGACCAAAGTGAGAAAACTCTAATCTACAGAACATACGTTGCACAACAGCCAGTTTAAAACACAGAGCAGTACACATAGACTTACTGAATGTGTGTTAACAAGAAACCATGTTTACTGATCTAGGTAGTGCATGCATGCATTTGTCCTCATTTTCCAGTTCTAAGTATCCCGGTAACAAAAATCACTTGTATTTGGAATACAGGAGTGTGGGCCAATGTCTTGTTGACTGTGTGTGAGCAGATGAACTGGAGTGTGAACTTCTGTGTAATCATTAGGAGCCGGCAGAGCGGTAAAACGAGACTGGAGTAATAGATGCTGGGGCTATAGGTGAGATTGAGGTCATGGGCCACTAGATTAGGTCTTTAGACTAGAGATGAGAACATCAGAGTATATAGAGGATGATAACAGGCAGGGACCTTAGGAACTGAATGCAGGCAGGGTGGCAGAGCGTGTGGGGGCAGTAGAATGGTGTCATAGGGGGTAATATGAAGCAGAACAGGTGGGTTAGGTGATAAACGGTCATTGAATGAGATGCTGTGTGAGAATATGTCCATCTCCAGTGATCTCTCTCTTTTTGTTATCTCTTTGTCTCTCAGTCTCTCTTGTAGCTTAAATCGCTCACCTCTTGCTACTCTCCTGCACTCCGTGGAGCTCGAGGGGCTGGTCTTCCATCGTGCGTTCTGCGATTTCGCCCCTTCCTCACTTCTTTTAGGTGCTTCCATTTTTTAGGGTTAGAGTGCAGTGGGTCATGACCTGGGGCATCATTGGCTGGATCTGCAGTGCTCTTTCCTGACAGGCTTTGCTTGCGTGACCAAACTTGCTCACAGATCTGATCAACTGTGCTCAGGTTGGGGTGATCCACCAACTGCATGAAGTCCCGATACCACAGCCTTTGATTGGGGGACTGCCCGTGGGAGTGACTGGGACTACGTGGGTTGATAGCGGAAGGGGCGGGGCCACTTGAAGGCAAAATCTCCAGCGTGATTGCGAGGAGGGTTTGGGTAAATCCGTGTTCCATTGCGTGACACTGATACACGCCACTGTCTCTACGCACGACACGCCTCAACAACAGGCCTCGTTCTGTTTGCAATACACGGTCGTCTAGACGAACCTATAAATATACACACAAAATGAACATACAATCACAAAATGAACGCATTAAGCAACAGTGATTGTACTGATAAAAGAGAGAGCTCATTCATTTTAACAAAGACACATTTATCACAACTGTTATCAATGATGTCTACATCCTTTGTCTTTCTATTTCCCCCTCTCTCTCTCTTCCTGTCCCTCTCACCTCCTCCCGTGGGTGTTCAGAGTGCCTCTGATAGGTCCATGTAATCTGGGCCTGTAATGATTTAGGGACACATTCCAGGAACGAACTGCTTCCATCCACAGCATATAACCTTTTCTCCAAGACACGCAGCTTCTGATGATCTGCAGAGGACACACAGTTACTCCAGTGTGTGTGAGTGTGTGCAGGCTGTCATTTTAAAGGGCAAAACAATAGCTTTTACATGTGCAATGTGGCCACAAAACAACTGAACAATATAATAAGGGTTGCACAGTTACAAATAAGTACTAGATATTAATAAGCTACTTTGAGTACAATTAAATGTATGCATCCAAATAACGTGATATCACATCAGCTTGCGGTGCATTTAAAGTATACGTTCTGTTTGAGAGTTTCCTGGGAATCACATGACCTCTGTGTTATAGCACACAATACATGCTCTACTAGTGCAGCTACAGAAAAACGATTATTCATGTATTGTGATGAACTATTCTAGATAAGTGTCAATTACAGCTTTTCATGTAGCTCAACTCCCACTGTGTCAAAGATTTTCTAAACAAACTATTGCACAAAGCTGCATACTGTATATATAAACTAATTCAAGAGCAGGTCTCATCTCATCTGGATTTTAGTGTCTGTTTTCTTCAGTGAAATTAATTCAATACAATTTAAGGGCAATAACTGACAATTATGATTTTGACATACTATAATTGTGCAACCCTAGAAGTTATGAGGTTTGTTTCTTTAATTCATATTAATGGTGACGTGGTGAGCAGCGACTCCTAGTGGTTTATAGCGGTACTGTAGCATTACCTCCTGAGCAGAGCGCGTTAGGATCACCATTCCTTACATCCTGACGCCGGAACCTCCTACACACACACGCATACACGTTTTATCACCATATGAAAAAATTAACATTTAATAGTTTGTCTGGGAAATAGATCATTTATGAAAATGTCACATGCTGTACCGTTTTGTGTTTGGCAGGTAGCGCGTGCATGAGTGTCCGTCCCAGGCGCAGTATGGATCTCGAGCCAGGCAGCACTCGGCACAGGCTTTACCGTACATACTGCACCGGTGCAGAGGCACCTGGACAACACCTGTATCTGAACCCACATACAGCTGTTGCTGTAGAGAGAGAGGGAAAAGATCGCATGATTTAACCATGTGCTTCTTTCATGCTGTATGTTTCTGTAATATTGGTTACATAAGACAGTAACATTAAAGAAAACAGACGGATTCTCACCCGTTTAGAGGAAATCTGCATACTAATAATAGACGATGAATCCTGCAGAGAGAATATGGTATGAGAATGTGTCTTTCACTTGCTAGCCACACACACACACACACACACCCAGACAAACAGAATTCTCACTTTTATTATTTTTAAACTGTTTATTAAGATGTTTCCCTTGCGGGACTGTTAGTTTGTTGCCCCCAATGCAGACCAAACCTGACTCGCACACATATTTGTATCTAAATGAGGACATATTTCTATATAACTTTTATTGTTTTTATATAAAGAATTAAAAACTTCCAAATGTTCCAAAGTCTGTTTTGTCATATTTTGATGACTTCTAGGAACAAATTTGTCCCCAAAGTATAACTAAGTAAACCTACACACACGTTCTCTCTCACCTTGAAGACCTGCAGCTCCTCCAGCAGAAGCTCAGTGTTGCTCCAGCTTCCTCTCGGAACAGAGATCACCTTCAGCACAGAGCCGACATCTACAGAAGAACACAGAGGAACGTTAAACAGACACACTGTACACACAAACAGACAGCCACACGCTCACCTTCTCCCTACCTGTGCCGATGAACATGACATCATAGTGTCCATCAGCTGCATTGACACGGTCTACGGTAATCTGAGTGAAGCTGTATGGTGTTCCGGTACGCAGAAACAGCGGCCGGCCCCCCAGTGGAGTGACTGGATTAAACATCAGCGGATGGTGCCTTGCAAACTGGATTACGTTATCAGGGAAACCTTTAGTGGATTCAAAACTACCGAAGGTTTTACTGGGACACTGAGGAAGAGAAAGATTTTATCAGTAGAATCCGGAAGCATAATTAATTTCTATGATATACAGTGAATGATCTATACAGGTCAGCGCACCAAAATCAATGTAAATCAATTTAAATTAATTAGTGATTCTAAATCTACCATTACTTTTAAATAGTTATATATTATAAAATAACCTTTTAAAGTTGCATTAATCTAAGTCTATTTCTGTATGTTGCAGGGAATCGATTCTTACCATGCCTGGCCGTGGGTATGGCACTTTACCCTGGAACGGAACCCACTGATAATTGGGTCCCTCTTTATGGGCAAAGGGCCCTAAAAATGCCCTTCGAATGTCATTCATAGTGTACAGACACACTGCAGAGCCTTGAAATACACTACTGTAAGACAGAAAAACAAATATACAAAGTGTTAACATGGTAAACTAGAGGACAACTTCAAAACACTCAGCAACTACAAAACACTCATACACCAGCAGCTGAAATCCTGGTGTATGACCTCATGCCCACACTGCGGCACCCAGAGTGATGTGTACAGTTCATAATAATAATAAACCGTAAATGAAACGTATCAATAGTTTAAAGTTCCTATATTACATGGTAATAAAATGTTATCAGAGACAGAGTAAATGACCTCTGTTAATTATTATACACCAGAAAAACAAATGATATCATTGCATGGCATCATTTGTTGGCCATATTTTAAACTCTACTTGTATTAATATCAAAATATAAACAGTAGCAAAACTGAACCACCCCCCCCCCCCACACACACACACTGATGAACTCTGACCTGGAAGTGGTAAAGACAGTGTAAATCAGCGGGTTCTTTCTGTCACGGGTCTGTAGCAGGAACACATCCCCTACAGGTCAAGACAAAAATCAGAGGGCAATGAAATGCAATTGGTTATCTCAGTATAATCTAACCTTAGGAACATGTGTCTGTGTGTGTAGGAGATCGTTCTTACTAAGTTCATCAAAATGTGTTTCAGTGCCATCGTTGCCGGGCACAGAACACACAAGACGAGCCTTCAGAAACGTTGTCCACTTATTTACTAGACTGCGCTGCCCTCCCATATCATTCTGTGACAAAAACACAGTCAAAATCATCAACAAACAACATTCACTGGCCATTAGCCTTAGCATAACATTGCTGATTATTAATTGGCTCCTAACCCTGCAGAGCTGACCAATCCGAGCATAGGTAACCTTCCCGAATCCCTGAGCTTCCACAGCAGTTTCTCTAAAGAAGAAAAAGACTTTATCATCGTCTGGATTCTCACTCTCGGGAATGCTGAATGCCGCTATGAACTTTGGCTCTGAAACACACAGCATCATCAGAGGGCTCATCATTAGTAACATCCAATAACAAAAATGTTTAAAATAAAAACATATTAAATCTCTCATATACACACACACACACCATTGAGCCAGCGAGAATCATGCTGTTCTGTTCGTATGGAGGGCCTACGCCCCATACTGCGGAAGATTGTGAAGTCCCGCCCCATCAAATCAGTGGCCACGCCCGCGTAAAGCTCATCACCTGCGCAATGACATCATCTTGTTACTGATCATGAGGTAATGACATAATTTAGAAGAGCTATATAATGTAGAAAAGCTAACCAATCAGAACAGATGCTGATGTGTGCCGTGGGTCATATGGACTTTTTCCTTTTCCATCTTCTGCCAGAGAGGGATCAATTCTGAACACATGATCCTACAAAGAGAGGAAGACGGAAAAATATAGCCATGCATTTGGCCAACAAAAAGCTAAAATTTATGCATCTGGCAGCCGCTTTTATCCAAAAGCATTGTTAGTGTGATGGAACATACTGCACTCGCCTCTATCTTCTGTCCCACCTCCACATACACACAGGTTGGGTGGAATGCCCCTGTACCACACGCATACAGGTGAGTCCGATTATAATGGTGTAGAACCTTCACATAGTTGACGCAGTCCGTCTGCAACACACACACACACACACACAAATCAATTTTATGATGGGACATATTTTACATACTTTCACCAGCTGATCTGCCAGACAGAAACTGTCACCATCTGGGTTGACTATTAGCAGCCGAGAGCAGACACAAAAACACACACACACAAATTTTTTTGTTTGTTCCCTAATAGACCTCTTATGGGGCGTTCAGAAATAAAACATCATTGTGTTACGTATCCTTGACGACAGTATGACACTGACCTTTCCCTGCTCGCTTTGATCCCGGAACTTTCTGTAATCTCTCACTCTCTCTCTCTTCCACACACCACAACAAAGACACACCAACTGTTCAATTGACACATATAGTCTCTTTGTTTCTCTCGTTCTTTTGTGAGTGTGTTCGCTGGAGCACGGCACGTTTCTCAGAATGCCGGGAATTGCTACGACAACACAAGGGAGTTGGAAAGTCTGGACTCGGAGAAAGAGTGAGAAGATGCAGGATAAAGCAGGAACTGGCAGAGAACATGTAAGAGAAGTTTCTTCTCATGTCTCCTCTTCCTATTTAGAGATGAGACACAAAGAGAAGAGGTGGTGGAGAGAAGAGTGAAGAAGAGAAGACAGAAGAATAGCAGATGTAGAAGAGCAGATGTTCCCGGTGTATGAACCATAATTACGTCTCACTCCATCTTCTCTCTTTGAGTAACGCTCTCAACAGCAGAATGAACCTCTGTGTAAATGTTCTCACACACACTCAACATCAAATATTACACATTTCACACACACACACACACACACACACACACTCATATACTCAACTCACATAGACAGGCACACACACACACACACACACACACACACACAAGTCTTGTGGAGAACAAAGGCCTCTCTTTGAGCTTAATGCACCCTGTGAAGAGTGTGTGTGTGTGTTTGTGTGTGTGTGTGTGTGAGTTGTACGGTGGGGGTGGCGGAACAGAATCATCGAAGACCAATTAAGTTGCTGACAAACTGTGTTTATACAGGAAGGGGTCTCTCTCTTTCTCTTTTGCGTTCATACACACACACTGGGGCTTCTGTTTCAGGGGCTTTACAGCCCTCAATAAGGGCAGGACATGTTAGGTGTGTGTGTGTGTATGTGTGTGTGTGTGTTGATAAGTGCTTTGAAGTGAGCCCATGAGGCAAAGAAAAGAGAGACAGACAGACAGACAGAAATAAAGACAAAGAGAGAGAGAGAAAGTACAGAACAAAAGAAAAGGAGTTTCAAAATGAACAATGTCCCTCTGGAGAAATAAGCTGTATGAATGTGTCAACTTCCTGCTGAGCAGCTTGTGGTGAACTTTAAACTTTGACCTTTTATTAGCCTGATCATTGAATCCTGGTGTGATTTTTCACATGTGGTCAGAGAACATTTATCCATGCATGCCCAACACAGCTCTGTGTGTGTAGTGTGTGTGACTGCAGTCACATAAATCTGTCAAGCCCATCACCTGCCTAAAGCATTTGGGCAGATGATGGACTGCACTGTCATAAACGTTCACAAACTATACATTTTGCAGGTTCACAAAAAGTTCACCAGTTTTTTTTATGTAATCCTCGGTCAAGGTGAAAATATTTGGACTGCTGATGATGATGGATGGCTCCAGCATGAGGTTCTACCTCAGCTCTAATTTCTAAATCCTGTGAAGATTATATAATATGTAAATCATAATGGTAGTTAAAAGAATACAGGTGGAGCTGAGGTGGTGAAGGGATGTCAGAGCAATTCAAACTTTAATTCATGAGGTAAGCAGGTGTTTGTATACGTGTGTTGTTACAGGATAAGATGAATATGCAATGTTGCATGAGAAATCAAGAGGTAAAGGCTGATGAGCAACAGAGAGAGGAGAGAGAGTTCAAAGGACAGACTCAGAGAAAGTCTGTTAGTCATTGAGGTCTGATTCTGTCCCTGCTGTCTTGTACACACCTACATGTAATGAGGGTTTGCTCACAGGTCAGTGAACAGTGTGTGTGGCAGATCTCATTGTCATCTGACCTCAGTCATCTACCCACCGCTGGATGGATCCCTGAGCCACAGACACGCATTATGAAGTTACACAACCTTGGACACACCCTCACTAATAAAAAGAACATTCAGTAGAAATAAAACTTCCAAAAAATCCCACACGTATCCGCTCAACACCCCAGATAAAACACACACTGTAAAACATACAAGACCCATGACTTAATAAACAAATTACGACAGTAACACAGCCACACTGTAAGCAGCTAACAAAAAGTACCCTGGTATTACTATGGCATTATATTCAATGGTAAAACCATAGTGTTTTGGGCATATTACCATGGCAATACCATGTTATTGTTTATCGTACACAAACCATGGTAATATCATGGTACATGAGTATGGTAATGGTTCACTACCATGATAGTGTACTGTATTATTTTTCTATATGATGCCAACGCTGTAGTATTGTATCATTTTGTATGGCACTGGACCCCTACTGAATGTTTTATTTGACAGTACAATTCACAGTATAACCCACTAAACACAGGTCAGCAATGTTAAACAGTTCCCACAGAATCTGAATATATGTTACCATAATAAAGAGTGAAAACCCTGTTGGAACATAAGGGCTGCATTCAAAACCACTCAAGTGATTTATGTCTGTAGATAAAGGAGTCATTTGGGAGAGCTGTTTGTTATAGCAGTGCTAATTATCTGGGAGTGTGTGTCTGTGTGTTTATCCGCTCTCTGAGAAGATCAGACTGATAAGCATGCAGACCAGGTGTGTCTGCGACCAGAAGATCTGACTATTGCAAATACTTACGTTGATGTCTTTCCCTGCCCAGTTGCACTCTTCCCTCCAATCAACAGGCGCTGGCCAGTAAATCTAAAAGAGAGAGATCAGAGGTGAGGAAGAGTTTTGGGTAAAGGTCACGACCTTTGCAGAGTTAGACGTGTTGGGTAGCTTGAGGGACATTCTTGCTGAGCATCATCAGAGACAGATAAAATACCATCAGGGGTGAAACACACACACATATCCGGACACAACCTCCCTTGTGTGTGTGCTTGTATGAGTCTGTTGCTGAGAACTCTCACCTATCATTCTTTCTTTTCCCTTCCTAAAGAAATCCATCATTCTGTTATCGGCACTCTGGTCTTGACCACCATAAATGGTTTAAGGCTGATTAACATGACACACAACAGTTGCTAAAGTTTTCCTAACTTTCTTTCCAGCACGAATGACATCACGTTAATTAACATGATTCTCCCAATTTTTTATTTTGCATTGCATTAGAAGGTTAGAAAAATAGACGTGAAGATTTCTTCATCTCTTCACTCACACAGTATGAAAAAGTAATTGATGAGGAGAAAATGAGAGAAAGCGTGCTGTACCTTCTGTTCCTGTTTGCTGATGTTGTCGAGACTGAGAGACAACAAGAAATTACGAGCACCGACAAAAAGCCGTCCCCTCTCTTCATCCAATAGGAGAGCTCCAAAACAACATGAACGTTCTAAATCAAACCGCTTAACTCCATTAAACTGTTGAAGATCTAGAAAACATGGAAAATGACAAAATTGGCTCAGGAAAATTAAGATTGTCATAAAAAAGTTCTAGCATTATTTGTTTGCATATTTGTTTGTTACTTGGTTAGGTGTCTAAATACTTTTTGGGACCCACATGCAAAGATTTAGGGCAGATTCATCACCTTTGTAAGACAGCTTCATACGTGGTGAGGAGGCTGTAGAACTTCCACTGGGTGAAGCACTGATGCTGACCAGCCCGAGCACCAGCATCATTATTATCTTCATCATCATCATCATCATCTTCTGAGGACCACCAGAACTTCTCAGTCAAGTTTAAACTCCAGACAGCTGCCACACAGATGGTTGACTGGGATGCCAGTTGTCGTGGCAGCTGTTGCCGTAACAGCTCTTAGTTGTCCTGCTTGTTGTGCTTGTTGA